>JAWDJE010000012.1:21548826-21561326 GCA_035047345.1 Bradypodion ventrale
AGAGAAAGAAAGAAAGAAAGAAAGAAAGAAAGAGGTTGGATGTATAGATGACGACGAAAGAATGAAAGAAAGATAGAGAGAGAGAGAGAGAAAGAAAGAAGATGGATAGATGAGAAAGAAAGAATGAAAGAAATTAATAGAGAGGGAGAAAGAAGCAGTGAGAGAAAGAAAGAAAGAAAGAAAGAAAGAAAGAGGTTGGATGTATAGATGAGGACAAAAGAATGAAAGAAAGAAAGAGAGAGAGAGAAAGAAAGAAAGAAGATTGATAGATGAGAAAGAAAGAATGAAAGAAATTAATAGAGAGAGAAAGAAACAGTGAGAGAAAGAAAGAAAGAAAGAAAGAGGTTGGATGTATAGATGAGGACGAAAGAATGAAAGAAAGAGAGAGAGGGAGAGAGAGAAAGAAAGACGATTGATAGATGAGAAAGAAAGAATGAAAGAAATTAATAGAGAGAGAGAAAGAAACAGTGAGAGAAAGAAAGAAGGAAAGAAAGAGGTTGGATGTATAGATGAGGACGAAAGAATGAAAGAAAGGGAGAGAGGGAGAGAGAGAAAGAAAGAAGATTGATAGATGAGAAAGAAAGAATGAAAGAAATTAATACACAGAGAGAAAGAAACAGTGAGAGAAAGAAAGGAAAGAAAGAGGTTGGATGTATAGATGAGGACGAAAGAATGAAAGAAAGAAAGAGAGAGAGAGAGAGAGAAAGAAGATGGATAGATGAGAAAGAAAGAATGCTAGAAATTAATAGAGAGAGAGAGAAACAGTGAGAGAAAGAAAGAAAGAAAGAAGGAAAGAAAGAGGTTGGATGTATAGATGAGGACAAAAGAATGAAAGAAAGAGAGAGAGAGAAAAAAAGAAAATGGATAGATGAAAAAGAAAGAATGAAAGAAATTAATAGAGAGAGAGAAAGAAACAGTGAGAGAAAGAAAGAGAGAGAGAGAGAAAGAAGATGGATAGATGAGAAAGAAAGAATGAAAGAAATTTATGGAGAGAGAAAGAAACAGTGAGAGAAAGAAAGAAAGAAAGAAAGAGGTTGGATGTATAGATGAGGACGAAAGAATGAAAGAAAGAGAGAGAGAGAGAAAGGAAGGAGATTGATAGATGAGAAAGAAAGAATGAAAGAAATTAATAGAGAGAGTGAAAGAAACAGTGAGAGAAAGAAAGAAAGAAGGAAAGAAAGAGGTTGGATGTATAGATGAGGACGAAAGAATGAAAGAAAGAGAGAGAGAGAGAGAAAGAAAGAAGATGGATAGATGAGAAAGAAAGAATGAAAGAAATTAATAGAGAGGGAGAAAGAAGCAGTGAGAGAAAGAATGAAATAAAGAAAGAAAGATGTTGGATGTATAGATGAGGACGAAAGAATGAAAGAAAGAGAGAGAGGGAGAGAGAAAGAAAGACGAGTGATAGATGAGAAAGAAAGAATGAAAGAAATTAATATTGAGAGAGAAAGAAACAGTGAGAGAAAGAAAGAGGTTGGATGTATAGATGAGGACGAAAGAATGAAAGAAAGAGAGAGAGGTAGAGAGAGAGAGAAAGACGATTGATAGATGAGAAAGAAAGAATGAAAGAAATTAATAGAGAGAGAGAAAGAAAGAAGGAAAGAAAGAGGTGTGATGTATAGATGAGGACGAAAGAATGAAAGAAAGAGAGAAAGGGAGAGAGAGAAAGAAAGACGATTGATAGATGAGAAAGTAAGAATGAAAGAAATTAATAGAGAGGGAGAAAGAAGCAGTGAGAGAAAGAAAGAAAGAAAGAAAGAGGTTGGATGTATAGATGAGGACAAAAGAATGAAAGAAAGAGAGAGAGGTAGAGAGAGAGAGAAAGACGATTGATAGATGAGAAAGAAAGAATGAAATAAATTAATAGAGAGAGAGAAAGAAACAGTGAGAGAAAGAAAGAAGGAAAGAAAGAGGTTGGATGTATAGATGAGGACAAAAGAATGAAAGAAAGAGAGAGAGGTAGAGAGAGAGAGAAAGACGATTGATAGATGAGAAAGTAAGAATGAAAGAAATTAATAGAGAGGGAGAAAGAAGCAGTGAGAGAAAGAAAAAAAGAAAGAAAGAGGTTGGATGTATAGATGAGGACAAAAGAATGAAAGAAAGAGAGAGAGGGAGAGAGAAAGAAAGAAGATGGATAGATGAGAAAGAAAGAATGCTAGAAATTAATAGAGAGAGAGAAAGAAACAGTTGAAGAAAGAAAGAAAGAGAGGTTGGATGTATAGAAGAGGACGAAAGAATGAAAGAAAGAAAGAGAAAAAGAGAGAGAGAAAGAAAGAAGATTGATAGATGAGAAAGAAAGAATGAAAGAAATTAAAAGAGAGAGAAAGAAACAGTGAGAGAAAGAAAGAGAGAGAGAGATAGAAGGATAGATGAGAAAGAAAGAATGAAAGAAATTAATAGAGAGAGAGAAAGAAACAGTGAAAGAAAGAAAGAAAGAGAGAGAGAGAGAGAGAAAGAAAGAAGATGGATAGATGAGAAAGAAAGAATGAAAGAAATTAATAGAGAGAGAGAAAGAAACAGTGAGAGAAAGAAAGAAAGAAGGAAGGAAAGAGGGTGGACGTATAGATGAGGACAAAAGAATGAAAGAAAGAGAGAGAGAGAGAGAGAGAGAAGATTGATAGATGAGAAAGAAAGAATGAAAGAAATTAATAGAGAGAGAGAAAGAAACAGTGAGAGAAAGAAAGAAAGTGGTTGGATGTATAGATGAGGACGAAAGATAAAAAACAGAAAGAGAGAGAGAGAGAAAAAGAAAGAAGATGGACAGATGAGAAAGAACGAATGAAAGAAATTAATAGAGAAAGAGAAAGAAACAGTGAGAGAAAGAAAGAAAGAAAGAGAGAGAGAGAGAGAGAGAAGATGGATAGATGAGAAAGAAAGAAGGAAAAAAATTAATAGAGAGAGAAAGAAACAGTGAGAGAAAGAAAGAAAGAAAGAGGTTGGATGTATAGATGAGGACGAAAGAATGAAAGAAAGAAAGAGAGAGAGAGAGAAGATGGATAGATGAGAAAGAAAGAATGAAAGAAATTAATAGAGAGAGAGAAAGAAACAGTGAGAGAAAGAAAGAAAGAAAGAAAGAAAGAGGTTGGATGTATAGATGAGGACGAAAGAATGAAAGAAAGAAAGAGAGAGAGAGAGAGAAGATGGATAGATGAGAAAGAAAGAATGAAAGAAATTAATAGAGAGAGAGAAAGAAACAGTGAGAGAAAGAAAGAAAGAAGGAATGAAAGAGGTTGGATGTTTAGATTAGGACAAAAGAATGAAAGAAAGAAAGAGAGAGAGAGAAAGAAAGAAGATTGATAGATGAGAAAGAAAGAAGGATTGAAATTAATAGAGAGAGAGAGAAACAATGAGAGAAAGAAAGAGGTTGGATGTATAGATGAGTACGAAAGAATGAAAGAAAGAAAGAAAGAGAGAGAAAGAAAGAAGATGGATAGATGAGAAAGAAAGAATGAAAGAAATTAATAGAGAGAGAGAAAGAAACAGTGAGAGAAAGAAAGAAAGAAGGAATGAAAGAGATTGGATGTATAGATGAGGACAAAAGAATGAAAGAAAGAAAGAGAGAAAGAGAGAGAGAGAGTGAAGATTGATAGATGAGAAAGAAAGAATGAAAGAAATTAAAAGAGAGAGAAGGAAACAGTGAGAGAAAGAAAGAGAGAGAGAGATAGAAGATGGATAGATGAGAAAGAAAGAATGAAAGAAATTAATAGAGAGAGAGAAAGAAATAGTGAGAGAAAGAAAGAAAAAGAGAGAGAGAGAGAAAGAAAGAAGATGGATAGATGAGAAAGAAAGAATGAAAGAAATTAATAGAGAGAGAGAAAGAAACAGTGAGAGAAAGAAAGAAGGAAAGAAAGAGGTTGGACTTATAGATGAGGACAAAAGAATGAAAGAAAGAGAGAGAGAGAGAAGATTGATAGATGAGAAAGAAAGAATGAAATAAATTAATAGAGAGAGAGAAAGAAACAGTGAGAGAAAGAAAGAAAGAAAGAGGTTGGATGTATAGATGAGGACGAAACAATGAAAGAAAGAGAGAGAGAGAGAGAGAAAGAAAGAAAGAAGATGGATAGATGAGAAAGAAAGAATGTAAGAAATTAATAGAGAGAGAAAGAAACAGTGAGAGAAAGAAAGAAAGAAAGAAGGAAAGAAAGAGGTTGGACGTATAGATGAGGACAAAAGAATGAAAGAAAGAGAGAGAGAGAAGATTGATAGATGAGAAAGAAAGAATGAAAGAAATTAATAGAGAGAGAGAAAGAAACAGTGAGAGAAAGAAAGAAAGAGGTTGGATGTATAGATGAGGACGAAAGAATGAAAGAAAGAGAGAGAGAGGGAGAGAGAGAAAGAAAGAAGATGGATAGATGAGAAAGAAAGAATGAAAGATAATTAATAGAGAGAGAGAAAGAAACAGTGACAGAAAGAAAGAAACAGAGAGAAAGAGAAAGAAAGAAGATGGATAGATGAGAAAGAAAGAAAGAAAGAAATTAATAGAGAGAGAGAGAGAAACAGTGAGAGAAAGAAAGAGAGAGAGAGAGAAAGAAAGAAGTTGGATAGATGAGAAAGAAAGAATGAAAGAAATTAATAGAGAGAGAAAGAAACAGTGAGAGAAAGAAAGAGAGAGAGAGAGAAAGAAAAAAGATGGATAGATGAGAAAGAAAGAATGAAAGAAATTAATAGAGAGAGAGAAAGAAACAGTGAGAGAAAGAAAGAGAGAGAGAGAGAGAAAGAAAGAAGTTGGATAGATGAGAAAGAAAGAATGAAAGAAATTAATAGAGAGAGAAAGAAACACTGAGAGAAAGAAAGAAAGAAAGAAAGAGGTTGGATGTATAGATGAGGACGAAAGAATGAATGAAAGAGAGAGAGAGAAAGAAAGAAGATGGATAGATGAGAAAGAAAGAATGAAAGAAATTAATAGAGAGAGAGAAAGAAACAGTGAGAGAAAGAAAGAAAGTGGTTGGATGTATAGATGAGGACGAAAGATAAAAAAAGAAAGAGAGAGAGAGAGAAAGAAAGAAGATGGATAGATGAGAAAGAACGAATGAAAGAAATTAATAGAGAAAGAGAAAGAAACAGTGAGAGAAAGAAAGAAAGAGGTTGGATGTATAGATGAGGACGTAAGAATGAAAGAAAGAAAGAAAGAGAGAGAGAGAGAGAAGATGGATAGATGAGAAAGAAAGAAGGAAAGAAATTAATAGAGAGAGAAAGAAACAGTGAGAGAAAGAAAGAAGGAATGAAAGAGATTGGATGTATAGATGACAAAAGAATGAAAGAAAGAAAGAGAGAAAGAGAGAGAGAGGGAAAGAAAGAAGGTTGATAGATGAGAAAGAAAGAATGTAAGAAATTAATAGAGAGAGAAAGAAACAGTGAGAGAAAGAAAGAGAGAGAGAGAGAGAAAGAAGATGGATAGATGAGAAAGAAAGAATGAAAGAAATTAATAGAGAGAGAGAAAGAAACAGTGAGAGAAAGAAAGAAAGAAAGAGGTTTGATGTATAGATGAGGACGAAAGAATGAAAGAAAGAAAGAGAGAGAGAGAAGATGGATAGATGAGAAAGAAAGAATGAAAGAAATTAATAGAGAGAGAGAAAGAAACAGTGAGAGAAAGAAAGAAAGAAGGAATGAAAGAGGTTGGATGTTTAGATGAGGACAAAAGAATGAAAGAAAGAAAGAGAGAGAGAGAAAGAAAGAAGATTGATAGATGAGAAAGAAAGAAGGAATGAAATTAATAGAGAGAGAGAGAAACAATGAGAGAAAGAAAGAGGTTGGATGTATAGATGAGTACGAAAGAATGAAAGAAAGAAAGAAAGAGAGAGAAAGAAAGAAGATGGATAGATGAGAAAGAAAGAATGAAAGAAATTAATAGAGAGAGAGAAAGAAACAGTGAGAGAAAGAAAGAAAGAAGGAATGAAAGAGATTGGATGTATAGATCAGGACAAAATAATGAAAGAAAGAAAGAGAGAAAGAGAGAGAGAGAGAGAGAAGATTGATAGATGAGAAAGAAAGAATGAAAGAAACTAAAAGAGAGAGAAGGAAACAGTGAGAGAAAGAAAGAGAGAGAGAGAGAGATAGAAGATGGATAGATGAGAAAGAAAGAATGAAAGAAATTAATAGAGAGAGAGAAAGAAACAGTGAGAGAAAGAAAGAAAAAGAGAGAGAGAGAAAGAAAGAAGATGGATAGATGAGAAAGAAAGAATGAAAGAAATTAATAGAGAGAGAGAAAAAACAGTGAGAGAAAGAAAGAAGGAAAGAAAGAGGTTGGACGTATAGATGAGGACAAAAGAATGAAAGAAAGAGAGAAAGAAAGAAGTTGGATAGATGAGAAAGAAAGAATGAAAGAAATTAATAGAGAGAGAGAAAGAAACAGTGTGAGAAAGAAAGAAAGAAAGAGGTTGGATGTATAGATGAGGACGAAACAATGAAAGAAAGAGAGAGAGAGAGAGAGAGAGAGAAAGAAAGAAAGAAGATGGATAGATGAGAAAGAAAGAATGAACGAAATTAATAGAGAGAGAGAAAGAAACAGTGAGCGAAAGAAAGAAAGAGAGAGAGAAGATGGATAGATGAGAAAGAAAGAATGTAAGAAATTAATAGAGAGAGAGAAAGAAACAGTGAGAGAAAGAAAGAAAGAAAGAAGGAAAGAAAGAGGTTGGACGTATAGATGAGGACAAAAGAATGAAAGAAAGAGAGAGAGAGAAGATTGATAGATGAGAAAGAAAGAATGAAAGAAATTAATAGAGAGAGAGAAAGAAACAGTGAAAGAAAGAAAGAAAGAAAGAGAGAGAGAGAGAGAGAGAGAAAGAAGATGGATAGATGAGAAAGAAAGAATGAAAGAAATTAATAGAGAGAGATAGAGAAACAGTGAGAGAAAGAAAGAAAGAAGGAAAGAAGGAAAGAAAGGGGTTGGATGTATAGATGAGGACAAAAGAATGAAAGAAAGAAAGAGATAGAGAGAGAAAGAAGATGGATAGATGAGAAAGAAAGAATGAAAGAAATTAATAGAGAGAGAGAAAGAAACAGTGAGAGAAAGAAAGAAAGAGGTTGGATGTATAGATGAGGACGAAAGAATGAAAGAAAGAGAGAGAGAGGGAGAGAGAGAAAGAAAGAAGATGGATAGATGAGAAAGAAAGAATGAAAGATAATTAATAGAGAGAGAGAAAGAAACAGTGACAGAAAGAAAGAAACAGAGAGAAAGAGAAAGAAAGAAGATGGATAGATGAGAAAGAAAGAATGAAAGAAATTAATAGAGAGAGAAAGAAACAGTGAGAGAAAGAAAGAGAGAGAGAGAGAAAGAAAAAAGATGGATAGATGAGAAAGAAAGAATGAAAGAAATTAATAGAGCGAGAGAAAGAAACAGTGAGAGAAAGAAAGAGAGAGAGAGAGAAAGAAAGAAGTTGGATAGATGAGAAAGAAAGAATGAAAGAAATTAATAGAGAGAGAAAGAAACACTGAGAGAAAGAAAGAAAGAAAGAAAGAGGTTGGATGTATAGATGAGGACGAAAGAATGAATGAAAGAGAGAGAGAGAAAGAAAGAAGATGGATAGATGAGAAAGAATGAATGAAAGAAATTAATAGAGAGAGAAAAAAACAGTGAGAGAAAGAAAGAAGGAAAGAAAGAGGTTGGACGTATAGATGAGGACAAAAGAATGAAAGAGAGAGAGAGAGAGAGAAGATTGATAGATGAGAAAGAAAGAATGAAAGAAATTAATAGAGAGAGAGAAAGAAACAGTGTGAGAAAGAAAGAAAGAAAGAGGTTGGATGTATAGATGAGGACGAAACAATGAAAGAAAGAGAGAGAGAGAGAGAGAGAGAGAAAGAAAGAAAGAAGATGGATAGATGAGAAAGAAAGAATGAACGAAATTAATAGAGAGAGAGAAAGAAACAGTGAGCGAAAGAAAGAAAGAGAGAGAGAAGATGGATAGATGAGAAAGAAAGAATGTAAGAAATTAATAGAGAGAGAGAAAGAAACAGTGAGAGAAAGAAAGAAAGAAAGAAGGAAAGAAAGAGGTTGGACGTATAGATGAGGACAAAAGAATGAAAGAAAGAGAGAGAGAGAAGATTGATAGATGAGAAAGAAAGAATGAAAGAAATTAATAGAGAGAGAGAAAGAAACAGTGAAAGAAAGAAAGAAAGAAAGAGAGAGAGAGAGAGAGAGAGAGAGAGAGAAAGAAGATGGATAGATGAGAAAGAAAGAATGAAAGAAATTAATAGAGAGAGATAGAGAAACAGTGAGAGAAAGAAAGAAAGAAGGAAAGAAGGAAAGAAAGAGGTTGGATGTATAGATGAGGACAAAAGAATGAAAGAAAGAAAGAGATAGAGAGAGAAAGAAGATGGATAGATGAGAAAGAAAGAATGAAAGAAATTAATAGAGAGAGAGAAAGAAACAGTGAGAGAAAGAAAGAAAGAGGTTGGATGTATAGATGAGGACGAAAGAATGAAAGAAAGAGAGAGAGAGGGAGAGAGAGAAAGAAAGAAGATGGATAGATGAGAAAGAAAGAATGAAAGATAATTAATAGAGAGAGAGAAAGAAACAGTGACAGAAAGAAAGAAACAGAGAGAAAGAGAAAGAAAGAAGATGGATAGATGAGAAAGAAAGAATGAAAGAAATTAATAGAGAGAGAAAGAAACAGTGAGAGAAAGAAAGAGAGAGAGAGAGAAAAAAAAAGATGGATAGATGAGAAAGAAAGAATGAAAGAAATTAATAGCGCGAGAGAAAGAAACAGTGAGAGAAAGAAAGAGAGAGAGAGAGAAAGAAAGAAGTTGGATAGATGAGAAAGAAAGAATGAAAGAAATTAATAGAGAGAGAGAAAGAAACAGTGTGAGAAAGAAAGAAAGAAAGAGGTTGGATGTATAGATGAGGACGAAACAATGAAAGAAAGAGAGAGAGAGAGAGAGAGAGAGAAAGAAAGAAAGAAGATGGATAGATGAGAAAGAAAGAATGAACGAAATTAATAGAGAGAGAGAAAGAAACAGTGAGCGAAAGAAAGAAAGAGAGAGAGAAGATGGATAGATGAGAAAGAAAGAATGTAAGAAATTAATAGAGAGAGAGAAAGAAACAGTGAGAGAAAGAAAGAAAGAAAGAAGGAAAGAAAGAGGTTGGACGTATAGATGAGGACAAAAGAATGAAAGAAAGAGAGAGAGAGAAGATTGATAGATGAGAAAGAAAGAATGAAAGAAATTAATAGAGAGAGAGAAAGAAACAGTGAAAGAAAGAAAGAAAGAAAGAGAGAGAGAGAGAGAGAGAGAGAGAGAAAGAAGATGGATAGATGAGAAAGAAAGAATGAAAGAAATTAATAGAGAGAGATAGAGAAACAGTGAGAGAAAGAAAGAAAGAAGGAAAGAAGGAAAGAAAGAGGTTGGATGTATAGATGAGGACAAAAGAATGAAAGAAAGAAAGAGATAGAGAGAGAAAGAAGATGGATAGATGAGAAAGAAAGAATGAAAGAAATTAATAGAGAGAGAGAAAGAAACAGTGAGAGAAAGAAAGAAAGAGGTTGGATGTATAGATGAGGACGAAAGAAAGAAAGAGAGAGAGAGGGAGAGAGAGAAAGAAAGAAGATGGATAGATGAGAAAGAAAGAATGAAAGATAATTAATAGAGAGAGAGAAAGAAACAGTGACAGAAAGAAAGAAACAGAGAGAAAGAGAAAGAAAGAAGATGGATAGATGAGAAAGAAAGAATGAAAGAAATTAATAGAGAGAGAAAGAAACAGTGAGAGAAAGAAAGAGAGAGAGAGAGAAAGAAAAAAGATGGATAGATGAGAAAGAAAGAATGAAAGAATTTAATAGAGCGAGAGAAAGAAACAGTGAGAGAAAGAAAGAGAGAGAGAGAGAAAGAAAGAAGTTGGATAGATGAGAAAGAAAGAATGAAAGAAATTAATAGAGAGAGAGAAAGAAACAGTGTGAGAAAGAAAGAAAGAAAGAGGTTGGATGTATAGATGAGGACGAAACAATGAAAGAAAGAGAGAGAGAGAGAGAGAGAGAGAAAGAAAGAAAGAAGATGGATAGATGAGAAAGAAAGAATGAACGAAATTAATAGAGAGAGAGAAAGAAACAGTGAGCGAAAGAAAGAAAGAGAGAGAGAAGATGGATAGATGAGAAAGAAAGAATGTAAGAAATTAATAGAGAGAGAGAAAGAAACAGTGAGAGAAAGAAAGAAAGAAAGAAGGAAAGAAAGAGGTTGGACGTATAGATGAGGACAAAAGAATGAAAGAAAGAGAGAGAGAGAAGATTGATAGATGAGAAAGAAAGAATGAAAGAAATTAATAGAGAGAGAGAAAGAAACAGTGAAAGAAAGAAAGAAAGAAAGAGAGAGAGAGAGAGAAAGAAGATGGATAGATGAGAAAGAAAGAATGAAAAAAATTAATAGAGAGAGATAGAGAAACAGTGAGAGAAAGAAAGAAAGAAGGAAAGAAGGAAAGAAAGAGGTTGGATGTATAGATGAGGACAAAAGAATGAAAGAAAGAAAGAGATAGAGAGAGAAAGAAGATGGATAGATGAGAAAGAAAGAATGAAAGAAATTAATAGAGAGAAAGAAACAGTGAGAGAAAGAAAGAAAGAGGTTGGATGTATAGATGAGGACGAAAGAATGAAAGAAAGAGAGAGAGAGGGAGAGAGAGAAAGAAAGAAGATGGATAGATGAGAAAGAAAGAATGAAAGATAATTAATAGAGAGAGAGAAAGAAACAGTGACAGAAAGAAAGAAACAGAGAGAAAGAGAAAGAAAGAAGATGGATAGATGAGAAAGAAAGAATGAAAGAAATTAATAGAGAGAGAAAGAAACAGTGAGAGAAAGAAAGAGAGAGAGAGAGAAAGAAAAAAGATGGATAGATGAGAAAGAAAGAATGAAAGAAATTAATAGAGCGAGAGAAAGAAACAGTGAGAGAAAGAAAGAGAGAGAGAGAGAAAGAAAGAAGTTGGATAGATGAGAAAGAAAGAATGAAAGAAATTAATAGAGAGAGAAAGAAACACTGAGAGAAAGAAAGAAAGAAAGAAAGAGGTTGGATGTATAGATGAGGACGAAAGAATGAATGAAAGAGAGAGAGAGAAAGAAAGAAGATGGATAGATGAGAAAGAATGAATGAATGAAATTAATAGAGAGAGAGAAAGAAACAGTGAGAGAAAGAAAGAAAAAAAGAAAGAGGGTGGATGTATAGATGAAGACGAAAGAATGAAAGAATGAAAGAGAGAGAGAGAGAAAGAAAGAAGATGGATAGATGAGAAAGAAAGAATGAAAGAAATTAATAGAGAGAGAGAAAGAAACAGTGAGAGAAAGAAAGAGAGAGAGAGAGAAAGAAAGAAGTTGGATAGATGAGAAAGAAAGAATGAAAGAAATTAATAGAGAGAGAAAGAAACACTGAGAGAAAGAAAGAAAGAAAGAAAGAGGTTGGATGTATAGATGAGGACGAAAGAATGAATGAAAGAGAGAGAGAGAAAGAAAGAAGATGGATAGATGAGAAAGAATGAATGAATGAAATTAATAGAGAGAGAGAAAGAAACAGTGAGAGAAAGAAAGAAAAAAAGAAAGAGGGTGGATGTATAGATGAGGACGAAAGAATGAAAGAATGAAAGAGAGAGAGAGAGAGAAAGAAAGAAGATTGATAGATGAGAAAGAAAGAATGAAAGAAATTAATAGAGAGAGAGAAAGAAACAGTGACAGAAAGAAAGAAACAGAGAGAAAGAGAAAGAAAGAAGATGGATAGATAAGAAAGAAAGAAAGAAAGAAATTAATAGAGAGAGAAAGAAACAGTGAGAGAAAGAAAGAGAGAGAGAGAGAAAGAAAGAAGATGGATAGATGAGAAAGAAAGAATGAAAGAAATTAATAGAGAGAGAGAAAGAAACAGTGAGAGAAAGAAAGAAAGAGAGAGAGAAGATGGATAGATGAGAAAGAAAGAATGAAAGAAATTAATAGAGAGAGAAAGAAACACTGAGAGAAAGAAAGAAAGAAAAAAGGAAGAGGTTGGATGTATAGATGACGATGAAAGAATGAATGAAAGAAAGAGAGAGAGAGAGAAAGAAAGAAGATGGATAGATGAGAAAGAATGAATGAATAAAATTAATAGAGAGAGAGAAAGAAACAGTGAGAGAAAGAAAGAAAAAAAGAAAGAGGGTGGATGTATAGATGAGGACGAAAGAATGAAAGAAAGAAAGAGAGAGAGAAAGAAAGAAGATGGACAGATGAGAAAGAAAGAATGAAAGAAATTAATAGAGAGAGAGAAAGAAACAGTGAGAGAAAGAAAGAAAGAAGGAAAGAAAGAGGTCGGATGTACAGATGAGGACAAAAGAATGAAAGAAAGAGAGAGAGAGCGAGAGAGAAAGAAGATGGATAGATGAGAAAGAAAGAATGAAAGAAATTGATTGAGAGAGAGAAAGAAACAGTGAGAGAAAGTAAGAAGGAAAGAAAGAAGATGGATAGATGAGAAAGAAAGAATGAAAGAAATTAATAGAGAGGGAGAGAAAGAAACAGTGAGAGAAAGAAAGAAAGAAAGAAGGAAAGAGATTGGATGTATAGATGAGGACA
>JAWDJE010000012.1:21568826-21593826 GCA_035047345.1 Bradypodion ventrale
GAGAAAGAAAGAAGATGGATAGATGAGAAAGAAAGAATGAAAGAAATTAATAGAGAGAGAGAAAGAAACAGTGAGAGAAAGAAAGAAAGAAAGAGGTTGGATGTATAGATGAGGACGAAACAATGAAAGAAAGAGAGAGAGAGAGAGAGAGAAAGAAAGAAAGAAGATGGATAGATGAGAAAGAAAGAATGAACGAAATTAATAGAGAGAGAGAAAGAAACAGTGAGCGAAAGAAAGAAAGAGAGAGAGAAGATGGATAGATGAGAAAGAAAGAATGTAAGAAATTAATAGAGAGAGAAAGAAACAGTGAGAGAAAGAAAGAAAGAAGGAAAGAAAGAGGTTGGACGTATAGATGAGGACAAAAGAATGAAAGAAAGAGAGAGAGAGAGAAGATTGATAGATGAGAAAGAAAGAATGAAAGAAATTAATAGAGAGAGAGGAAGAAACAGTGAGAGAAAGAAAGAAAGAAAGTGGTTGGATGTAGAGATAAGGACGAAAGAATGAAACAAAGAAAGAGAGAGAGAGAGAGAAAGAAGATGGATAGATGAGAAAGAAAGAATGAAAGAAATTAATAGAGAGAGATAGAGAAACAGTGAGAGAAAGAAAGAAAGAAAGAGGTTGGATGTATAGATGAGGACAAAAGAATGAAAGAAAGAAAGAGATAGAGAGAGAAAGAAGATGGATAGATGAGAAAGAAAGAATGAAAGAAATTAATAGAGAGAGAGAAAGAAACAGTGAGAGAAAGAAAGAAAGAGGTTGGATGTATAGATGAGGACGAAAGAATGAAAGAAAGAGAGAGAGAGGGAGAGAGAGAAAGAAAGAAGATGGATAGATGAGAAAGAAAGAATGAAAGATAATTAATAGAGAGAGAGAAAGAAACAGTGACAGAAAGAAAGAAACAGAGAGAAAGAGAAAGAAAGAAGATGGATAGATGAGAAAGAAAGAAAGAAAGAAATTAATAGAGAGAGAGAAAGAAACAGTGAGAGAAAGAAAGAGAGAGAGAGAGAAAGAAAGAAGTTGGATAGATGAGAAAGAAAGAATGAAAGAAATTAATAGAGAGAGAAAGAAACACTGAGAGAAAGAAAGAACGAAAGAAAGAGGTTGGATGTATAGATGAGGACGAAAGAATGAATGAAAGAGAAAGAGAGAAAGAAAGAAGATGGATAGATGAGAAAGAAAGAATGAAAGAAATTAATAGAGAGAGAGAAAGAAACAGTGAGAGAAAGAAAGAAAGTGGTTGGATGTATAGATGAGGACGAAAGATAAAAAAAGAAAGAGAGAGAGAGAGAGAAAGAAAGAAGATGGATAGATGAGAAAGAACGAATGAAAGAAATTAATAGAGAAAGAGAAAGAAACAGTGAGAGAAAGAAAGAAAGAGGTTGGATGTATAGATGAGGACGTAAGAATGAAAGAAAGAAAGAAAGAGAGAGAGAGAGAGAAGATGGATAGATGAGAAAGAAAGAAGGAAAGAAATTAATAGAGAGAGAAAGAAACAGTGAGAGAAAGAAAGAAAGAAGGAATGAAAGAGATTGGATGTATAGATGAGGACAAAAGAATGAAAGAAAGAAAGAGAGAAAGAGAGAGAGAGAGAAAGAAAGAAGATTGATAGATGAGAAAGAAAGAATGTAAGAAATTAATAGAGAGAGAAAGAAACAGTGAGAGAAAGAAAGAAAGAAAGAGGTTGGATGTATAGATGAGGACGAAAGAATGAAAGAAAGAAAGAGAGAGAGAGAAGATGGATAGATGAGAAAGAAGGAATGAAAGAAATTAATAGAGAGAGAGAGAAAAAAACAGTGAGAGAAAGAAAGAAAGAAGGAATGAAAGAGGTTGGATGTTTAGATGAGGACAAAAGAATGAAAGAAAGAAAGAGAGAGAGAGAAAGAAAGAAGATTGATAGATGAGAAAGAAAGAAGGAATGAAATTAATAGAGAGAGAGAGAAACAATGAGAGAAAGAAAGAGGTTGGATGTATAGATGAGTACGAAAGAATGAAAGAAAGAAAGAAAGAGAGAGAGAGAAAGAAGGTGGATAGATGAGAAAGAAAGAATGAAAGAAATTAATAGAGAGAGAGAAAGAAACAGTGAGAGAAAGAAAGAACGAAGGAATGAAAGAGATTGGATGTATAGATCATGACAAAATAATGAAAGAAAGAAAGAGAGAAAAAGAGAGAGAGAGAAGATTGATAGATGAGAAAGAATGAATGAATGAAATTAATAGAGAGAGAAAGAAACAGTGAAAGAAAGAAAGAGAGAGATAGAGATAGAAGATGGATAGATGAGAAAGAAAGAATGAAAGAAATTAATAGAGAGAGAGAAAGAAACAGTGAGAGAAAGAAAGAAAAAGAGAGAGAGAGAGAGAAAGAAAGAAGATGGATAGATGAGAAAGAAAGAATGAAAGAAATTAATAGAGAGAGAGAAAGAAACAGTGAGAGAAAGAAAGAAGGAAAGAAAGAGGTTGGACGTATAGATGAGGACAAAAGAATGAAAGAAAGAGAGAGAGAGAGAGAAGATTGATAGATGAGAAAGAAAGAATGAAAGAAATTAATAGAGAGAGAGAAAGAAACAGTGAGAGAAAGAAAGAAAGAAAGAGGTTGGATGTATAGATGAGGACGAAACAATGAAAGAAAGAGAGAGAGAGAGAGAGAGAGAGAAAGAAAGAAAGAAGATGGATAGATGAGAAAGAAAGAATGAACGAAATTAATAGAGAGAGAGAAAGAAACAGTGAGCGAAAGAAAGAAAGAGAGAGAGAAGATGGATAGATGAGAAAGAAAGAATGTAAGAAATTAATAGAGAGAGAGAAAGAAACAGTGAGAGAAAGAAAGAAAGAAGGAAAGAAAGAGGTTGGACGTATAGATGAGGACAAAAGAATGAAGGAAAGAGAGAGAGAGAGAAGATTGATAGATGAGAAAGAAAGAATGAAAGAAATTAATAGAGAGAGAGAAAGAAACAGTGAGAGAAAGAAAGAAAGAAAGTGGTTGGATGTAGAGATAAGGACGAAAGAATGAAACAAAGAAAGAGAGAGAGAGAGAGGAAGAAGATTGATAGCTGAGAAAGAAAGAATGAAAGAAATTAATAGAGAGAGAGAAAGAAACAGTGAAAGAAAGAAAGAAAGAGAGAAAGAGAGAGAGAGAGATGATGGATAGATGAGAAAGAAAGAATGAAAGAAATTAATAGAGAGAGATAGAGAAACAGTGAGAGAAAGAAAGAAAGAAGGAAAGAAAGAGGTTGGATGTATAGATGAGGACAAAAGAATGAAAGAAAGAAAGAGATAGAGAGAGAAAGAAGATGGATAGATGAGAAAGAAAGAATGAAAGAAATTAATAGAGAGAGAGAAAGAAACAGTGAGAGAAAGAAAGAAAGAGGTTGGATGTATAGATGAGGACGAAAGAATGAAAGAAAGAGAGAGAGAGGAAGAGAGAGAAAGAAAGAAGATGGATAGATGAGAAAGAAAGAATGAAAGATAATTAATAGAGAGAGAGAAAGAAACAGTGACAGAAAGAAAGAAACAGAGAGAAAGAGAAAGAAAGAAGGTGGATAGATGAGAAAGAAAGAAAGAAAGAAATTAATAGAGAGAGAGAAAGAAACAGTGAGAGAAAGAAAGAGAGAGAGAGAGAAAGAAAGAAGTTGGATAGATGAGAAAGAAAGAATGAAAGAAATTAATAGAGAGAGAAAGAAACAGTGAGAGAAAGAAAGAGAGAGAGAGAGAAAGAAAAAAGATGGATAGATGAGAAAGAAAGAATGAAAGAAATTAATAGAGCGAGAGAAAGAAACAGTGAGAGAAAGAAAGAGAGAGAGAGAGAAAGAAAGAAGTTGGATAGATGAGAAAGAAAGAATGAAAGAAATTAATAGAGAGAGAAAGAAACACTGAGAGAAAGAAAGAAAGAAAGAAAGAGGTTGGATGTATAGATGAGGACGAAAGAATGAATGAAAGAGAGAGAGAGAAAGAAAGAAGATGGATAGATGAGAAAGAAAGAATGAATGAAATTAATAGAGAGAGAGAAAGAAACAGTGAGAGAAAGAAAGAAAAAAAGAAAGAGGGTGGATGTATAGATGAAGACGAAAGAATGAAAGAATGAAAGAGAGAGAGAGAGAGAAAGAAAGAAGATGGATAGATGAGAAAGAAAGAATGAAAGAAATTAATAGAGAGAGAGAAAGAAACAGTGAGAGAAAGAAAGAGAGAGAGAGAGAAAGAAAGAAGTTGGATAGATGAGAAAGAAAGAATGAAAGAAATTAATAGAGAGAGAAAGAAACACTGAGAGAAAGAAAGAAAGAAAGAAAGAAAGAGGTTGGATGTATAGATGAGGACGAAAGAATGAATGAAAGAGAGAGAGAGAAAGAAAGAAGATGGATAGATGAGAAAGAATGAATGAATGAAATTAATAGAGAGAGAGAAAGAAACAGTGAGAAAAAGAAAGAAAAAAAGAAAGAGGGTGGATGTGTAGATGAGGACGAAAGAATGAAAGAATGAAAGAGAGAGAGAGAGAGAGAAAGAAGATTGATAGATGAGAAAGAAAGAATGAAAGAAATTAATAGAGAGAGAGAAAGAAACAGTGACAGAAAGAAAGAAACAGAGAGAAAGAGAAAGAAAGAAGATGGATAGATAAGAAAGAAAGAAATTAATAGAGAGAGAGAAAGAAACAGTGAGAGAAAGAAAGAGAGAGAGAGAGAAAGAAGTTGGATAGATGAGAAGGAAAGAATGAAAGAAATTAATAGAGAGAGAAAGAAACAGTGAGAGAAAGAGAGAGAGAGAGAGAAAGAAAGAAGATGGATAGATGAGAAAGAAAGAATGAATGAAATTAATAGAGAGAGAGAAAGAAACAGTGAGAGAAAGAAAGAAAGAGAGAGAGAAGATGGATAGATGAGAAAGAAAGAATGAAAGAAATTAATAGAGAGAGAAAGAAACACTGAGAGAAAGAAAGAAAGAAAAAAGGAAGAGGTTGGATGTATAGATGACGATGAAAGAATGAAAGAAAGAAAGAAAGAAAGAGAGAGAGAGAGAAAGAAAGAAGATGGATAGATGAGAAAGAATGAATGAATGAAATTAATAGAGAGAGAGAAAGAAACAGTGAGAGAAAGAAAGAAAAAAAGAAAGAGGGTAGATGTATAGATGAGGACGAAAGAATGAAAGAAAGAAAGAGAGAGAGAAAGAAAGAAGATGGACAGATGAGAAAGAAAGAATGAAAGAAATTAATAGAGAGAGAGAAAGAAACAGTGAGAGAAAGAAAGAAAGAAGGAAAGAAAGAGGTCGGATGTACAGATGAGGACAAAAGAATGAAAGAAAGAGAGAGAGAGCGAGAGAGAAAGAAGATGGATAGATGAGAAAGAAAGAATGAAAGAAATTGATTGAGAGAGAGAAAGAAACAGTGAGAGAAAGTAAGAAGGAAAGAGATTGGATGTATAGATGAGGCCAAAAGAATGAAAGAAAGAAAGAGAGAGAGAGAGAAAGAAAGAAGATGGATAGATGAGAAAGAATGAAAGAATGAAATTAATAGAGAGAGAAAGAAACAGTGAGAGAAAGAAAGAGAGAGAGAAAGAAAGAAGATGGATAGATGAGAAAGAAAGAATGAAAGAAATTAATAGAGAGAGAGAAAGAAACAGTGAGAGAAAGAAAGAAAGAAAGAAGGAAAGAGATTGGATGTATAGATGAGGACAAAAGAATGAAAGAAAGAAAGAGAGAGAGAGAGAAAGAAGGAAGATTGATAGATGAGAAAGAAAGAATGAAAGAAATTAATAGAGAGAGAAAGAAACAGTGAGAGAAAGAAAGAGAGAGAGAAAGAAAGAAGATGGATAGATGAGAAAGAAAGAATGAAAGAAATTAATAGAGAGAGAGAAAGAAACAGTGAGAGAAAGAAAGAAAGAGAGAGAGAGAGAGAGAGAGAAAGATGGATAGATGAGAAAGAAAGAATGAAAGAAATTAATAGAGAGAGAGAAAGAAACAGTGAGAGAAAGAAAGAAGGAAAGAAAGAGGTTGGACGTATAGATGAGGACAAAAGAATGAAAGAAAGAGAGAGAGAGAAGATTGATAGATGAGAAAGAAAGAGTGAGTGAAAGAAAGAAAGAAGGAAAGAAAGAGGTTGGATGTATAGATGAGGACGAAAGAATGAAAAAAGAAAGAGAGAGAGAGAAGATGGAAAGATGAGAAAGAAAGAATGAAAGAAATTAATAGAGAGAGAGAAAGAAACAGTGAGAGAAAGAAAGAAAGAAGGAAAGAAAGAGGTTGGATGTATAGATGAGGACAAAAGAATGAAAGAAAGAAAGAGAGAGAGAGAGAGAGAAAGAAGATTGATAGATGAGAAAGAAAGAATGAAAGAAATTAATAGAGAGAAAGAAAGAAACAGTGAGAGAAATAAAGAAAGAAAGAAAGAGGTTGGATGTATAAATGAGGACGAAAGAATGAAAGAAAGAAAGAGAGAGAGAGAGAGAGAAAGAAAGAAGATGGATAGATGAGAAAGAAAGAATGAAAGAAATTAATAGAGAGAGAGAAAGAAACAATGAGAGAAAGAAAGAAAGAAGGAAAGAAAGAGGTTGGATGTATAGATAAGGACAAAAGAATGAAAGAAAGAAAGAGAGAGAGAGAAAGAAAGAAAGAAGATTGATAGATGAGAAAGAAAGAATGAAAGAAATTAATAGAGAGAGAGAGAAGGAAACAGTGAAAGAAAGAATGAAAGAGGTTGGATGTATAGATGAGGACGAAAGAATGAAAGAAAGAGAGAGAGAGAGAGAGAGAAAGAAAGAAGATGGATAGATGAGAAAGAAAGAATGAAAGATAATTAATAGAGAGAGAGAAAGAAACAGTGAGAAAGAAAGAAGGAAAGAAAGAGGTTGGATGTATAGATGAGGACGAAAGAATGAATGAAAGAGAGAGAGAGAAAGAAAGAAGATGGATAGATGAGAAAGAATGAATGAATGAAATTAATAGAGAGAGAGAAAGAAACAGTGAGAAAAAGAAAGAAAAAAAGAAAGAGGGTGGATGTATAGATGAGGACGAAAGAATGAAAGAATGAAAGAGAGAGAGAGAGAGAGAAAGAAGATTGATAGATGAGAAAGAAAGAATGAAAGAAATTAATAGAGAGAGAGAAAGAAACAGTGACAGAAAGAAAGAAACAGAGAGAAAGAGAAAGAAAGAAGATGGATAGATAAGAAAGAAAGAAAGAAAGAAATTAATAGAGAGAGAGAAAGAAACAGTGAGAGAAAGAAAGAGAGAGAGAGAGAAAGAAGTTGGATAGATGAGAAGGAAAGAATGAAAGAAATTAATAGAGAGAGAAAGAAACAGTGAGAGAAAGAGAGAGAGAGAGAGAGAAAGAAAGAAGATGGATAGATGAGAAAGAAAGAATGAAAGAAATTAATAGAGAGAGAGAAAGAAACAGTGAGAGAAAGAAAGAAAGAAAGAGAGAGAGAAGATGGATAGATGAGAAAGAAAGAATGAAAGAAATTAATAGAGAGAGAAAGAAACACTGAGAGAAAGAAAGAAAGAAAAAAGGAAGAGGTTGGATGTATAGATGACGATGAAAGAATGAAAGAAAGAAAGAAAGAAAGAGAGAGAGAGAGAAAGAAAGAAGATGGATAGATGAGAAAGAATGAATGAATGAAATTAATAGAGAGAGAGAAAGAAACAGTGAGAGAAAGAAAGAAAGAAAGAGAGAGAGAAGATGGATAGATGAGAAAGAAAGAATGAAAGAAATTAATAGAGAGAGAAAGAAACACTGAGAGAAAGAAAGAAAGAAAAAAGGAAGAGGTTGGATGTATAGATGACGATGAAAGAATGAAAGAAAGAAAGAAAGAAAGAGAGAGAGAGAGAAAGAAAGAAGATGGACAGATGAGAAAGAAAGAATGAAAGAAATTAATAGAGAGAGAGAAAGAAACAGTGAGAGAAAGAAAGAAAGAAGGAAAGAAAGAGGTCGGATGTACAGATGAGGACAAAAGAATGAAAGAAAGAGAGAGAGAGCGAGAGAGAAAGAAGATGGATAGATGAGAAAGAAAGAATGAAAGAAATTGATTGAGAGAGAGAAAGAAACAGTGAGAGAAAGTAAGAAGGAAAGAGATTGGATGTATAGATGAGGCCAAAAGAATGAAAGAAAGAAAGAGAGAGAGAGAGAAAGAAAGAAGATGGATAGATGAGAAAGAATGAATGAATGAAATTAATAGAGAGAGAAAGAAACAGTGAGAGAAAGAAAGAGAGAGAGAAAGAAAGAAGATGGATAGATGAGAAAGAAAGAATGAAAGAAATTAATAGAGAGAGAGAAAGAAACAGTGAGAGAAAGAAAGAAAGAAAGAAGGAAAGAGATTGGATGTATAGATGAGGACAAAAGAATGAAAGAAAGAAAGAGAGAGAGAGAGAAAGAAGGAAGATTGATAGATGAGAAAGAAAGAATGAAAGAAATTAATAGAGAGAGAAAGAAACAGTGAGAGAAAGAAAGAGAGAGAGAAAGAAAGAAGATGGATAGATGAGAAAGAAAGAATGAAAGAAATTAATAGAGAGAGAGAAAGAAACAGTGAGAGAAAGAAAGAAAGAGAGAGAGAGAGAGAAAGATGGATAGATGAGAAAGAAAGAATGAAAGAAATTAATAGAGAGAGAGAAAGAAACAGTGAGAGAAAGAAAGAAGGAAAGAAAGAGGTTGGACGTATAGATGGGGACAAAAGAATGAAAGAAAGAGAGAGAGAGAGAAGATTGATAGATGAGAAAGAAAGAGTGAGTGAAAGAAAGAAAGAAGGAAAGAAAGAGGTTGGATGTATAGATGAGGACAAAAGAATGAAAGAAAGAAAGAGAGAGAGAGAGAGAGAAAGAAGATTGATAGATGAGAAAGAAAGAATGAAAGAAATTAATAGAGAGAAAGAAAGAAACAGTGAGAGAAATAAATAAAGAAAGAAAGAGGTTGGATGTATAAATGAGGACGAAAGAATGAAAGAAAGAAAGAGAGAGAGTGAGAAAGAAAGAAGATGGATAGATGAGAAAGA
Organism: Bradypodion ventrale; assembly: GCA_035047345.1. NCBI lineage: Eukaryota > Metazoa > Chordata > Lepidosauria > Squamata > Chamaeleonidae > Bradypodion > Bradypodion ventrale. Next base: position 21,577,780 of record JAWDJE010000012.1, read on the forward strand.
AAGAATGAAAGAAATTAATAGAGAGAGAGAAAGAAACAATGAGAGAAAGAAAGAAAGAAGGAAAGAAAGAGGTTGGATGTATAGATAAGGACAAAAGAATGAAAGAAAGAAAGAGAGAGAGAGAAAGAAAGAAAGAAGATTGATAGATGAGAAAGAAAGAATGAAAGAAATTAATAGAGAGAGAGAGAAGGAAACAGTGAAAGAAAGAATGAAAGAGGTTGGATGTATAGATGAGGACGAAAGAATGAAAGAAAGAGAGAGAGAGAGAGAGAGAAAGAAAGAAGATGGATAGATGAGAAAGAAAGAATGAAAGATAATTAATAGAGAGAGAGAAAGAAACAGTGAGAGAAAGAAAGAAAGAAAAAAGGAAGAGGTTGGATGTATAGATGAGGACGAAAGAATGAAAGAAAGAAAGAGAGAGAGAGAGAGAAGATGGATAGATGAGAAAGAAAGAATGAAAGAAATTAATAGAGAGAGAGAAAGAAACAGTGAGAGAAAGAAAGAAAGAAGGAATGAAAGAGGTTGGATGTTTAGATGAGGACAAAAGAATGAAAGAAAGAAAGAGAGAGAGAGAAAGAAAGAAGATGGATAGATGAGAAAGAAAGAATGAAAGAAATTAATAGAGAGAGAGAAAGAAACAGTGAGAGAAAGAAAGAAAGAAAGAAAGAGGTTGGATGTATAGATGAGGACGAAAGAATGAAAGAAAGAAAGAGAGAGAGAGAGAGAAGATGGATAGATGAGAAAGAAAGAATGAAAGAAATTAATAGAGAGAGAGAAAGAAACAGTGAGAGAAAGAAAGAAAGAAGGAATGAAAGAGGTTGGATGTTTAGATGAGTACGAAAGAATGAAAGAAAGAAAGAAAGAGAGAGAAAGAAAGAAGATGGATAGATGAGAAAGAAAGAATGAAAGAAATTAATAGAGAGAGAGAAAGAAACAGTGAGAGAAAGAAAGAAAGAAGGAATGAAAGAGATTGGATGTATAGATGAGGACAAAAGAATGAAAGAAAGAAAGAGAGAAAGAGAGAGAGAGAGAGAAGATTGATAGATGAGAAAGAAAGAATGAAAGAAATTAATAGAGAGAGAGAAAGAAACAGTGAGAGAAAGAAAGAAAAAGAGAGAGAGAGAGAAAGAAAGAAGATGGATAGATGAGAAAGAAAGAATGAAAGAAATTAATAGAGAGAGAGAAAGAAACAGTGAGAGAAAGAAAGAAAAAGAGAGAGAGAGAGAAAGAAAGAAGATGGATAGATGAGAAAGAAAGAATGAAAGAAATTAATAGAGAGAGAGAAAGAAACAGTGAGAGAAAGAAAGAAAGAAAGAGGTTGGATGTATAGATGAGGACGAAACAATGAAAGAAAGAGAGAGAGAGAGAGAGAGAAAGAAAGAAAGAAGATGGATAGATGAGAAAGAAAGAATGAACGAAATTAATAGAGAGAGAGAAAGAAACAGTGAGCGAAAGAAAGAAAGAGAGAGAGAAGATGGATAGATGAGAAAGAAAGAATGTAAGAAATTAATAGAGAGAGAAAGAAACAGTGAGAGAAAGAAAGAAAGAAAGAAGGAAAGAAAGAGGTTGGACGTATAGATGAGGACAAAAGAATGAAAGAAAGAGAGAGAGAGAGAAGATTGATAGATGAGAAAGAAAGAATGAAAGAAATTAATAGAGAGAGAGAAAGAAACAGTGAGAGAAAGAAAGAAAGAAAGTGGTTGGATGTAGAGATAAGGACGAAAGAATGAAACAAAGAAAGAGAGAGAGAGAGAGGAAGAAGATTGATAGATGAGAAAGAAAGAATGAAAGAAATTAATAGAGAGAGAGAAAGAAACAGTGAGAGAAAGAAAGAAAGAAGGAATGAAAGAGATTGGATGTATAGATGAGGACAAAAGAATGAAAGAAAGAAAGAGAGAAAGAGAGAGAGAGAGAGAAGATTGATAGATGAGAAAGAAAGAATGAAAGAAATTAAAAGAGAGAGAAGGAAACAGTGAGAGAAAGAAAGAGAGAGAGAGAGAGATAGAAGATGGATAGATGAGAAAGAAAGAATGAAAGAAATTAATAGAGAGAGAGAAAGAAACAGTGAGAGAAAGAAAGAAAAAGAGAGAGAGAGAGAAAGAAAGAAGATGGATAGATGAGAAAGAAAGAATGAATGAAATTAATAGAGAGAGAGAAAGAAACAGTGAGCGAAAGAAAGAAAGAGAGAGAGAAGATGGATAGATGAGAAAGAAAGAATGTAAGAAATTAATAGAGAGAGAAAGAAACAGTGAGAGAAAGAAAGAAAGAAAGAAGGAAAGAAAGAGGTTGGACGTATAGATGAGGACAAAAGAATGAAAGAAAGAGAGAGAGAGAGAAGATTGATAGATGAGAAAGAAAGAATGAAAGAAATTAATAGAGAGAGAGAAAGAAACAGTGAGAGAAAGAAAGAAAGAAAGTGGTTGGATGTAGAGATAAGGACGAAAGAATGAAACAAAGAAAGAGAGAGAGAGAGAGGAAGAAGATTGATAGATGAGAAAGAAAGAATGAAAGAAATTAAAAGAGAGAGAAGGAAACAGTGAGAGAAAGAAAGAGAGAGAGAGAGAGATAGAAGATGGATAGATGAGAAAGAAAGAATGAAAGAAATTAATAGAGAGAGAGAAAGAAACAGTGAGAGAAGAAAGAAAAAGTGAGAGAGAGAGAAAGAAAGAAGATGGATAGATGAGAAAGAAAGAATGAAAGAAATTAATAGAGAGAGAGAAAGAAACAGTGAGAGAAAGAAAGAAAGAAAGAGGTTGGATGTATAGATGAGGACGAAACAATGAAAGAAAGAGAGAGAGAGAGAGAAAGAAAGAAAGAAGATGGATAGATGAGAAAGAAAGAATGAACAAAATTAATAGAGAGAGAGAAAGAAACAGTGAGCGAAAGAAAGAAAGAGAGAGAGAAGATGGATAGATGAGCAAGAAAGAATGTAAGAAATTAATAGAGAGAGAAAGAAACAGTGAGAGAAAGAAAGAAAGAAAGAAAGAAGGAAAGAAAGAGGTTGGACGTATAGATGAGGACAAAAGAATGAAAGAAAGAGAGAGAGAGAGAAGATTGATAGATGAGAAAGAAAGAATGAAAGAAATTAATAGAGAGAGAGAAAGAAACAGTGAGAGAAAGAAAGAAAGAGGTTGGATGTATAGATGAGGACGAAAGAATGAAAGAAAGAGAGAGAGAGGGAGAGAGAGAAAGAAAGAAGATGGATAGATGAGAAAGAAAGAATGAAAGATAATTAATAGAGAGAGAGAAAGAAACAGTGACAGAAAGAAAGAAACAGAGAGAAAGAGAAAGAAAGAAGATGGATAGATGAGAAAGAAAGAAAGAAAGAAATTAATAGAGAGAGAGAAAGAAACAGTGAGAGAAAGAAAGAGAGAGAGAGAGAAAGAAAGAAGTTGGATAGATGAGAAAGAAAGAATGAAAGAAATTAATAGAGAGAGAAAGAAACACTGAGAGAAAGAAAGAAAGAAAGAAAGAGGTTGGATGTATAGATGAGGATGAAAGAATGAATGAAAGAGAGAGAGAGAAAGAAAGAAGATGGATAGATGAGAAAGAAAGAATGAAAGAAATTAATAGAGAGAGAGAAAGAAACAGTGAGAGAAAGAAAGAAAGTGGTTGGATGTATAGATGAGGACGAAAGATAAAAAAAGAAAGAGAGAGAGAGAGAGAAAGAAAGAAGATGGATAGATGAGAAAGAACGAATGAAAGAAATTAATAGAGAAAGAGAAAGAAACAGTGAGAGAAAGAAAGAAAGAGGTTGGATGTATAGATGAGGACGTAAGAATGAAAGAAAGAAAGAAAGAGAGAGAGAGAGAGAAGATGGATAGATGAGAAAGAAAGAAGGAAAGAAATTAATAGAGAGAGAAAGAAACAGTGAGAGAAAGAAAGAAAGAAGGAATGAAAGAGATTGGATGTATAGATGAGGACAAAAGAATGAAAGAAAGAAAGAGAGAAAGAGAGAGAGAGAGAAAGAAAGAAGATTGATAGATGAGAAAGAAAGAATGTAAGAAATTAATAGAGAGAGAAAGAAACAGTGAGAGAAAGAAAGAGAGAGAGAGAGAGAAAGAAGATGGATAGATGAGAAAGAAAGAATGATAGAAATTAATAGAGAGAGATAGAGAAACAGTGAGAGAAAGAAAGAAAGAAAGAGGTTGGATGTATAGATGAGGACGAAAGAATGAAAGAAAGAAAGAGAGAGAGAGAAGATGGATAGATGAGAAAGAAGGAATGAAAGAAATTAATAGAGAGAGAGAAAAAAACAGTGAGAGAAAGAAAGAAAGAAGGAATGAAAGAGGTTGGATGTTTAGATGAGGACAAAAGAATGAAAGAAAGAAAGAGAGAGAGAGAAAGAAAGAAGATTGATAGATGAGAAAGAAAGAAGGGATGAAATTAATAGAGAGAGAGAGAAACAATGAGAGAAAGAAAGAGGTTGGATGTATAGATGAGTACGAAAGAATGAAAGAAAGAAAGAAAGAGAGAGAGAGAAAGAAGGTGGATAGATGAGAAAGAAAGAATGAAAGAAATTAATAGAGAGAGAGAAAGAAACAGTGAGAGAAAGAAAGAACGAAGGAATGAAAGAGATTGGATGTATAGATCATGACAAAATAATGAAAGAAAGAAAGAGAGAAAAAGAGAGAGAGAGAAGATTGATAGATGAGAAAGAATGAATGAATGAAATTAATAGAGAGAGAAAGAAACAGTGAAAGAAAGAAAGAGAGAGATAGAGATAGAAGATGGATAGATGAGAAAGAAAGAATGAAAGAAATTAATAGAGAGAGAGAAAGAAACAGTGAGAGAAAGAAAGAAAAAGAGAGAGAGAGAGAGAAAGAAAGAAGATGGATAGATGAGAAAGAAAGAATGAAAGAAATTAATAGAGAGAGAGAAAGAAACAGTGAGAGAAAGAAAGAAGGAAAGAAAGAGGTTGGACGTATAGATGAGGACAAAAGAATGAAAGAAAGAGAGAGAGAGAGAGAAGATTGATAGATGAGAAAGAAAGAATGAAAGAAATTAATAGAGAGAGAGAAAGAAACAGTGAGAGAAAGAAAGAAAGAAAGAGGTTGGATGTATAGATGAGGACGAAACAATGAAAGAAAGAGAGAGAGAGAGAGAAAGAAAGAAAGAAGATGGATAGATGAGAAAGAAAGAATGAACGAAATTAATAGAGAGAGAGAAAGAAACAGTGAGCGAAAGAAAGAAAGAGAGAGAGAAGATGGATAGATGAGAAAGAAAGAATGTAAGAAATTAATAGAGAGAGAGAAAGAAACAGTGAGAGAAAGAAAGAAAGAAAGAAGGAAAGAAAGAGGTTGGACGTATAGATGAGGACAAAAGAATGAAAGAAAGAGAGAGAGAGAGAAGATTGATAGATGAGAAAGAAAGAATGAAAGAAATTAATAGAGAGAGAGAAAGAAACAGTGAGAGAAAGAAAGAAAGAGAGAAAGAGAGAGAGAGAGAGAAGATGGATAGATGAGAAAGAAAGAATGAAAGAAATTAATAGAGAGAGATAGAGAAACAGTGAGAGAAAGAAAGAAAGAAGGAAAGAAAGAGGTTGGATGTATAGATGAGGACAAAAGAATGAAAGAAAGAAAGAGATAGAGAGAGAAAGAAGATGGATAGATGAGAAAGAAAGAATGAAAGAAATTAATAGAGAGAGAGAAAGAAACAGTGAGAGAAAGAAAGAAAGAGGTTGGATGTATAGATGAGGACGAAAGAATGAAAGAAAGAGAGAGAGGAAGAGAGAGAAAGAAAGAAGATGGATAGATGAGAAAGAAAGAATGAAAGATAATTAATAGAGAGAGAGAAAGAAACAGTGACAGAAAGAAAGAAACAGAGAGAAAGAGAAAGAAAGAAGGTGGATAGATGAGAAAGAAAGAAAGAAAGAAATTAATAGAGAGAGAGAAAGAAACAGTGAGAGAAAGAAAGAGAGAGAGAGAGAAAGAAAGAAGTTGGATAGATGAGAAAGAAAGAATGAAAGAAATTAATAGAGAGAGAAAGAAACAGTGAGAGAAAGTAAGAGAGAGAGAGAGAAAGAAAAAAGATGGATAGATGAGAAAGAAAGAATGAAAGAAATTAATAGAGCGAGAGAAAGAAACAGTGAGAGAAAGAAAGAGAGAGAGAGAGAGAAAGAAAGAAGTTGGATAGATGAGAAAGAAAGAATGAAAGAAATTAATAGAGAGAGAAAGAAACACTGAGAGAAAGAAAGAAAGAAAGAAAGAGGTTGGATGTATAGATGAAGACGAAAGAATGAATGAAAGAGAGAGAGAGAAAGAAAGAAGATGGATAGATGAGAAAGAAAGAATGAATGAAATTAATAGAGAGAGAGAAAGAAACAGTGAGAGAAAGAAAGAAAAAAAGAAAGAGGGTGGATGTATAGATGAAGACGAAAGAATGAAAGAATGAAAGAGAGAGAGAGAGAGAAAGAAAGAAGATGGATAGATGAGAAAGAAAGAATGAAAGAAATTAATAGAGAGAGAGAAAGAAACAGTGAGAGAAAGAAAGAGAGAGAGAGAGAAAGAAAGAAGTTGGATAGATGAGAAAGAAAGAATGAAAGAAATTAATAGAGAGAGAAAGAAACACTGAGAGAAAGAAAGAAAGAAAGAAAGAGGTTGGATGTATAGATGAGGACGAAAGAATGAATGAAAGAGAGAGAGAGAAAGAAAGAAGATGGATAGATGAGAAAGAATGAATGAATGAAATTAATAGAGAGAGAGAAAGAAACAGTGAGAAAAAGAAAGAAAAAAAGAAAGAGGGTGGATGTATAGATGAGGACGAAAGAATGAAAGAATGAAAGAGAGAGAGAGAGAGAGAAAGAAGATTGATAGATGAGAAAGAAAGAATGAAAGAAATTAATAGAGAGAGAGAAAGAAACAGTGACAGAAAGAAAGAAACAGAGAGAAAGAGAAAGAAAGAAGATGGATAGATAAGAAAGAAAGAAAGAAAGAAATTAATAGAGAGAGAGAAAGAAACAGTGAGAGAAAGAAAGAGAGAGAGAGAGAAAGAAGTTGGATAGATGAGAAAGAAAGAATGAATGAAATTAATAGAGAGAGAAAGAAACAGTGAGAGAAAGAAAGAAAGAGAGAGAGAAGATGGATAGATGAGAAAGAAAGAATGAAAGAAATTAATAGAGAGAGAAAGAAACACTGAGAGAAAGAAAGAAAGAAAAAAGGAAGAGGTTGGATGTATAGATGACGATGAAAGAATGAAAGAAAGAAAGAAAGAAAGAGAGAGAGAGAGAAAGAAAGAAGATGGATAGATGAGAAAGAATGAATGAATGAAATTAATAGAGAGAGAGAAAGAAACAGTGAGAGAAAGAAAGAAAAAAAGAAAGAGGGTGGATGTATAGATGAGGACGAAAGAATGAAAGAAAGAAAGAGAGAGAGAAAGAAAGAAGATGGACAGATGAGAAAGAAAGAATGAAAGAAATTAATAGAGAGAGAGAAAGAAACAGTGAGAGAAAGAAAGAAAGAAGGAAAGAAAGAGGTCGGATGTACAGATGAGGACAAAAGAATGAAAGAAAGAGAGAGAGAGCGAGAGAGAAAGAAGATGGATAGATGAGAAAGAAAGAATGAAAGAAATTGATTGAGAGAGAGAAAGAAACAGTGAGAGAAAGTAAGAAGGAAAGAGATTGGATGTATAGATGAGGCCAAAAGAAGGAAAGAAAGAAAGAGAGAGAGAGAGAAAGAAAGAAGATGGATAGATGAGAAAGAATGAAAGAATGAAATTAATAGAGAGAGAAAGAAACAGTGAGAGAAAGAAAGAGAGAGAGAAAGAAAGAAGATGGATAGATGAGAAAGAAAGAATGAAAGAAATTAATAGAGAGAGAGAAAGAAACAGTGAGAGAAAGAAAGAAAGAAAGAAGGAAAGAGATTGGATGTATAGATGAGGACAAAAGAATGAAAGAAAGAAAGAGAGAGAGAGAGAAAGAAGGAAGATTGATAGATGAGAAAGAAAGAATGAAAGAAATTAATAGAGAGAGAAAGAAACAGTGAGAGAAAGAAAGAGAGAGAGAAAGAAAGAAGATGGATAGATGAGAAAGAAAGAATGAAAGAAATTAATAGAGAGAGAGAAAGAAACAGTGAGAGAAAGAAAGAAAGAGAGAGAGAGAGAGAGAGAGAGAAAGATGGATAGATGAGAAAGAAAGAATGAAAGAAATTAATAGAGAGAGAGAAAGAAACAGTGAGAGAAAGAAAGAAGGAAAGAAAGAGGTTGGACGTATAGATGAGGACAAAAGAATGAAAGAAAGAGAGAGAGAGAGAAGTTTGATAGATGAGAAAGAAAGAGTGAGTGAAAGAAAGAAAGAAGGAAAGAAAGAGGTTGGATGTATAGATGAGGACGAAAGAATGAAAAAAGAAAGAGAGAGAGAGAAGATGGAAAGATGAGAAAGAAAGAATGAAAGAAATTAATAGAGAGAGAGAAAGAAACAGTGAGAGAAAGAAAGAAAGAAGGAAAGAAAGAGGTTGGATGTATAGATGAGGACAAAAGAATGAAAGAAAGAAAGAGAGAGAGAGAGAGAGAAAGAAGATTGATAGATGAGAAAGAAAGAATGAAAGAAATTAATAGAGAGAAAGAAAGAAACAGTGAGAGAAATAAAGAAAGAAAGAAAGAGGTTGGATGTATAAATGAGGACGAAAGAATGAAAGGAAGAAAGAGAGAGAGAGAGAAAGAAAGAAGATGGATAGATGAGAAAGAAAGAATGAAAGAAATTAATAGAGAGAGAGAAAGAAACAATGAGAGAAAGAAAGAAAGAAGGAAAGAAAGAGGTTGGATGTATAGATAAGGACAAAAGAATGAAAGAAAGAAAGAGAGAGAGAGAAAGAAAGAAAGAAGATTGATAGATGAGAAAGAAAGAATGAAAGAAATTAATAGAGAGAGAGAGAAGGAAACAGTGAAAGAAAGAATGAAAGAGGTTGGATGTATAGATGAGGACGAAAGAATGAAAGAAAGAGAGAGAGAGAGAGAGAGAGAAAGAAAGAAGATGGATAGATGAGAAAGAAAGAATGAAAGATAATTAATAGAGAGAGAGAAAGAAACAGTGAGAAAGAAAGAAGGAAAGAAAGAGGTTGGATGTATAGATGAGGACGAAAGAATGAATGAAAGAGAGAGAGAGAAAGAAAGAAGATGGATAGATGAGAAAGAATGAATGAATGAAATTAATAGAGAGAGAGAAAGAAACAGTGAGAAAAAGAAAGAAAAAAAGAAAGAGGGTGGATGTATAGATGAGGACGAAAGAATGAAAGAATGAAAGAGAGAGAGAGAGAGAGAAAGAAGATTGATAGATGAGAAAGAAAGAATGAAAGAAATTAATAGAGAGAGAGAAAGAAACAGTGACAGAAAGAAAGAAACAGAGAGAAAGAGAAAGAAAGAAGATGGATAGATAAGAAAGAAAGAAAGAAAGAAATTAATAGAGAGAGAGAAAGAAACAGTGAGAGAAAGAAAGAGAGAGAGAGAGAAAGAAGTTGGATTGATGAGAAGGAAAGAATGAAAGAAATTAATAGAGAGAGAAAGAAACAGTGAGAGAAAGAGAGAGAGAGAGAGAGAGAAAGAAAGAAGATGGATAGATGAGAAAGAAAGAATGAAAGAAATTAATAGAGAGAGAGAAAGAAACAGTGAGAGAAAGAAAGAAAGAAAGAGAGAGAGAAGATGGATAGATGAGAAAGAAAGAATGAAAGAAATTAATAGAGAGAGAAAGAAACACTGAGAGAAAGAAAGAAAGAAAAAAGGAAGAGGTTGGATGTATAGATGACGATGAAAGAATGAAAGAAAGAAAGAAAGAAAGAGAGAGAGAGAGAAAGAAAGAAGATGGATAGATGAGAAAGAATGAATGAATGAAATTAATAGAGAGAGAGAAAGAAACAGTGAGAGAAAGAAAGAAAAAAAGAAAGAGGGTGGATGTATAGATGAGGACGAAAGAATGAAAGAAAGAAAGAGAGAGAGAAAGAAAGAAGATGGACAGATGAGAAAGAAAGAATGAAAGAAATTAATAGAGAGAGAGAAAGAAACAGTGAGAGAAAGAAAGAAAGAAGGAAAGAAAGAGGTCGGATGTACAGATGAGGACAAAAGAATGAAAGAAAGAGAGAGAGAGCGAGAGAGAAAGAAGATGGATAGATGAGAAAGAAAGAATGAAAGAAATTGATTGAGAGAGAGAAAGAAACAGTGAGAGAAAGTAAGAAGGAAAGAGATTGGATGTATAGATGAGGCCAAAAGAATGAAAGAAAGAAAGAGAGAGAGAGAGAAAGAAAGAAGATGGATAGATGAGAAAGAATGAATGAATGAAATTAATAGAGAGAGAAAGAAACAGTGAGAGAAAGAAAGAGAGAGAGAAAGAAAGAAGATGGATAGATGAGAAAGAAAGAATGAAAGAAATTAATAGAGAGAGAGAAAGAATCAGTGAGAGAAAGAAAGAAAGAAAGAAGGAAAGAGATTGGATGTATAGATGAGGACAAAAGAATGAAAGAAAGAAAGAGAGAGAGAGAGAAAGAAGGAAGATTGATAGATGAGAAAGAAAGAATGAAAGAAATTAATAGAGAGAGAAAGAAACAGTGAGAGAAAGAAAGAGAGAGAGAAAGAAAGAAGATGGATAGATGAGAAAGAAAGAATGAAAGAAATTAATAGAGAGAGAGAAAGAAACAGTGAGAGAAAGAAAGAAAGAGAGAGAGAGAGAGAGAGAAAGATGGATAGATGAGAAAGAAAGAATGAAAGAAATTAATAGAGAGAGAGAAAGAAACAGTGAGAGAAAGAAAGAAGGAAAGAAAGAGGTTGGACGTATAGATGAGGACAAAAGAATGAAAGAAAGAGAGAGAGAGAGAAGATTGATAGATGAGAAAGAAAGAGTGAGTGAAAGAAAGAAAGAAGGAAAGAAAGAGGTTGGATGTATAGATGAGGACGAAAGAATGAAAAAAGAAAGAGAGAGAGAGAAGATGGAAAGATGAGAAAGAAAGAATGAAAGAAATTAATAGAGAGAGAGAAATAAACAGTGAGAGAAAGAAAGAAAGAAGGAAAGAAAGAGGTTGGATGTATAGATGAGGACAAAAGAATGAAAGAAAGAAAGAGAGAGAGAGAGAGAGAAAGAAGATTGATAGATGAGAAAGAAAGAATGAAAGAAATTAATAGAGAGAAAGAAAGAAACAGTGAGAGAAATAAAGAAAGAAAGAAAGAGGTTGGATGTATAAATGAGGACGAAAGAATGAAAGAAAGAAAGAGAGAGAGAGAGAAAGAAAGAAGATGGATAGATGAGAAAGAAAGAATGAAAGAAATTAATAGAGAGAGAGAAAGAAACAATGAGAGAAAGAAAGAAAGAAGGAAAGAAAGAGGTTGGATGTATAGATAAGGACAAAAGAATGAAAGAAAGAAAGAGAGAGAGAGAAAGAAAGAAAGAAGATTGATAGATGAGAAAGAAAGAATGAAAGAAATTAATAGAGAGAGAGAGAAGGAAACAGTGAAAGAAAGAATGAAAGAGGTTGGATGTATAGATGAGGACGAAAGAATGAAAGAAAGAGAGAGAGAGAGAGAGAGAAAGAAAGAAGATGGATAGATGAGAAAGAAAGAATGAAAGATAATTAATAGAGAGAGAGAAAGAAACAGTGAGAGAAAGAAAGAAAGAAAAAAGGAAGAGGTTGGATGTATAGATGACGATGAAAGAATGAAAGAAAGAAAGAGAGAGAGAGAGAAAGAAAGAAAGAAGATGGATAGATGAGAAAGAATGAATGAATGAAATTAATAGAGAGAGAGAAAGAAACAGTGAGAGAAAGAAAGAAAGAAGGAAAGAAAGAGGTCGGATGTACAGATGAGGACAAAAGAATGAAAGAAAGAGAGAGAGAGAGAGAGAGAAAGAAGATGGATAGATGAGAAAGAAAGAATGAAAGAAATTAATAGAGAGAAAGAAACAGTGAGAGAAAGAAAGAAGGAAAGAAAGAGGTCGGATGTACAGATGAGGACAAAAGAATGAAAGAAAGAGAGAGAGAGAGAGAGAAAGAAGATGGATAGATGAGAAAGAAAGAATGAAAGAAATTAATAGAGAGAGAGAAAGAAACAGTGAGAGAAAGAAAGAAAGAAGGAAAGAGATTGGATGTATAGATGAGGACAAAAGAATGAAAGAAAGAAAGAGAGAGAGAGAGAAAGAAAGAAGATGGATAGATGAGAAAGAATGAATGAATGAAATTAATAGAGAGAGAAAGAAACAGTGAGAGAAAGAAAGAGAGAGAGAAAGAAAGAAGATGGATAGATGAGAAAGAAAGAATGAAAGAAATTAATAGAGAGAGAGAAAGAAACAGTGAGAGAAAGAAAGAAAGAAGGAAAGAAAGAGGTCGGATGTACAGATGAGGACAAATGAATGAAAGAAAGAGAGAGAGAGAGAGAAAGAAGATGGATAGATGAGAAAGAATGAATGAATGAAATTAATAGAGAGAGAAAGAAACAGTGAGGGAAAGAAAGAGAGGGAGAAAGAAAGAAGATGGATAGATGAGAAAGAAAGAATGAAAGAAATTAATAGAGAGAGAGAAAGAAACAGTGAGAGAAAAAAAGAAAGAAGGAAAGAAAGAGGTCGGATGTACAGATGAGGACAAAAGAATGAAAGAAAGAGAGAGAGAGAAAGAAAGAAGATGGATAGATGAGAAAGAATGAATGAATGAAATTAATAGAGAGAGAAAGAAACAGTGAGAGAAAGAAAGAGAGAGAGAAAGAAAGAAGATGGATAGATGAGAAAGAAAGAATGAAAGAAATTAATAGAGAGAGAGAAAGAAACAGTGAGAGAAAGAAAGAAGGAAAGAAAGTGGTCGGATGTACAGATGAGGACAAAAGAATGAAAGAAAGAGAGAGAGAGAGAGAAAGAAGATGGATAGATGAGAAAGAAAGAATGAAAGAAATTAATAGAGAGAGAGAAAGAAACAGTGAGAGAAAGAAAGAAAGAAGGAAAGAAAGAGGTTGGATGTATAGATGAGGACAAAAGAATGAAAGAAAGAAAGAGAGAGAGAGAGAGAGAAAGAAGATTGATAGATGAGAAAGAAAGAATGAAAGAAATTAATAGAGAGAAAGAAAGAAACAGTGAGAGAAATAAAGAAAGAAAGAAAGAGGTTGGATGTATAAATGAGGACGAAAGAATGAAAGAAAGAAAGAGAGAGAGAGAGAAAGAAAGAAGATGGATAGATGAGAAAGAAAGAATGAAAGAAATTAATAGAGAGAGAGAAAGAAACAATGAGAGAAAGAAAGAAAGAAGGAAAGAAAGAGGTTGGATGTATAGATAAGGACAAAAGAATGAAAGAAAGAAAGAGAGAGAGAGAAAGAAAGAAAGAAGATTGATAGATGAGAAAGAAAGAATGAAAGAAATTAATAGAGAGAGAGAGAAGGAAACAGTGAAAGAAAGAATGAAAGAGGTTGGATGTATAGATGAGGACGAAAGAATGAAAGAAAGAGAGAGAGAGAGAGAGAGAGAGAAAGAAGATGGATAGATGAGAAAGAAAGAATGAAAGATAATTAATAGAGAGAGAGAAAGAAACAGTGAGAGAAAGAAAGAAAGAAAAAAGGAAGAGGTTGGATGTATAGATGACGATGAAAGAATGAAAGAAAGAAAGAGAGAGAGAGAGAAAGAAAGAAAGAAAGAAGATGGATAGATGAGAAAGAATGAATGAATGAAATTAATAGAGAGAGAGAAAGAAACAGTGAGAGAAAGAAAGAAAGAAGGAAAGAAAAAGGTCGGATGTACAGATGAGGACAAAAGAATGAAAGAAAGAGAGAGAGAGAGAGAGAAAGAAGATGGATAGATGAGAAAGAAAGAATGAAAGAAATTAATAGAGAGAAATAAACAGTGAGAGAAAGAAAGAAGGAAAGAAAGAGGTCGGATGTACAGATGAGGACAAAAGAATGAAAGAAAGAGAGAGAGAGAGAGAGAGAAAGAAGATGGATAGATGAGAAAGAAAGAATGAAAGAAATTAATAGAGAGGGAGAAAGAAACAGTGAGAGAAAGAAAGAAAGAAGGAAAGAGATTTGATGTATAGATGAGGACAAAAGAATGAAAGAAAGAGAGAGAGAGAGAGAGAAAGAAAGAAGATGGATAGATGAGAAAGAATGAATGAATGAAATTAATAGAGAGAGAAAAAAACAGTGAGAGAAAGAAAGAGAGAGAGAAAGAAAGAAGATGGATAGATGAGAAAGAAAGAATGAAAGAAATTAATAGAGAGAGAGAAAGAAACAGTGAGAGAAAGAAAGAAAGAAGGAAAGAAAGAGGTCGGATGTACAGATGAGGACAAATGAATGAAAGAAAGAGAGAGAGAGAGAGAAAGAAGATGGATAGATGAGAAAGAATGAATGAATGAAATTAATAGAGAGAGAAAGAAACAGTGAGAGAAAGAAAGAGAGGGAGAAAGAAAGAAGATGGATAGATGAGAAAGAAAGAATGAAAGAAATTAATAGAGAGAGAGAAAGAAACAGTGAGAGAAAGAAAGAAAGAAGGAAAGAAAGAGGTCGGATGTACAGATGAGGACAAAAGAATGAAAGAAAGAGAGAGAGAGAAAGAAAGAAGATGGATAGATGAGAAAGAATGAATGAATGAAATTAATAGAGAGAGAAAGAAACAGTGAGAGAAAGAAAGAGAGAGAGAAAGAAAGAAGATGGATAGATGAGAAAGAAAGAATGAAAGAAATTAATAGAGAGAGAGAAAGAAACAGTGAGAGAAAGAAAGAAGGAAAGAAAGTGGTCGGATGTACAGATGAGGACAAAAGAATGAAAGAAAGAGAGAGAGAGAGAGAAAGAAGATGGATAGATGAGAAAGAAAGAATGAAAGAAATTAATAGAGAGAGAGAAAGAAACAGTGAGAGAAAGAAAGAAAGAAGGAAAGAGATTGGATGTATAGATGAGGACAAAAGAATGAAAGAAAGAAAGAGAGAGAGAGAGAGAGAGAGAAGATTGATAGATGAGAAAGAAAGAATGAAAGAAATTAATAGAGAGAGAAAGAAACAGTGAGAGAAAGAAAGAGAGAGAGAAAGAAAGAAGATGGATAGATGAGAAAGAAAGAATGAAAGAAATTAATAGAGAGAGAGAAAGAAACAGTGAGAGAAAGAAAGAGAGAGAGAAAGAAAGATGATGGACAGATGAGTAAGAAAGAATGAAAGAAATTAATAGAGAGAGAGAAAGAAACAGTGAGAGAAAGAAAGAAAGAAGGAAAGAAAGAGGTCGGATGTACAGATGAGGACAAAAGAATGAAAGAAAGAGAGAGAGAGAGAGAAAGAAGATGGATAGATGAGAAAGAAAGAATGAAAGAAATTAATAGAGAGAGAGAAAGAAACAGTGAGAGAAAGAAAGAAAGAAGGAAAGAGATTGGATGTATAGATGAGGACAAAAGAATGAAAGAAAGAAAGAGAGAGAGAGAGAAAGAAAGAAGATGGATAGATGAGAAAGAATGAATGAATGAAATTAATAGAGAGAGAAAGAAACAGTGAGAGAAAGAAAGAGAGAGAGAAAGAAAGAAGATGGATAGATGAGAAAGAAAGAATGAAAGAAATTAATAGAGAGAGAGAAAGAAACAGTGTGAGAAAGAAAGAAAGAAAGAAGGAAAGAGATTGGATGTATAGATGAGGACAAAAGAATGAAAGAAAGATAGAGAGAGAGAGAAAGAAAGAAGATTGATAGATGAGAAAGAAAGAATGAAAGAAATTAATAGAGAGAGAAAGAAACAGTGAGAGAAAGAAAGAGAGAGAGAAAGAAAGAAGATGGATAGATGAGAAAGAAAGAATGAAAGAAATTAATAGAGAGAGAGAAAGAAACAGTGAGAGAAAGAAAGAGAGAGAGAGAGAGAGAGAAAGAAAGAAGATGGATAGATGAGAAAGAAAGAATGAAAGAAATTAATAGAGAGAGAGAAAGAAACAGTGAGAGAAAGAAAGAAAGAAAGAGGTTGGACGTATAGATGAGGACAAAAGAATGAAAGAAAGAGAGAGAGAGAGAAGATTGATAGATGAGAAAGAAAGAATGAAAGAAATTAATAGAGAGAGAGAAAGAAACAGTGAGTGAAAGAAAGAAAGAAGGAAAGAAAGAGGTTGGATGTATAGATGAGGACGAAAGAATGAA
>JAWDJE010000012.1:21598826-21603826 GCA_035047345.1 Bradypodion ventrale
AGAGAGGGAAAGAAAGAAAGAAAGAGATAGATACAAAGAAAATGGGTACATGAGAAAGAAAGAAAGAATGAAGATGGATAGAAGTGAAAGAAAGAAAGAAAGAGGATGGAAAAAAGGATGGAGGGATAGATGAGAAAGAATGAAAGAAAGGGAGAGAGTAAGAAAGAAAGAAAGAGGATAGATAGATGAGAAAGAAGGAGAGATAGAAAGAGAGAAAGAAAGATGGATAGATGAGAATGAAAGAAAGAGAGAGAGAGAAAGAGGATGGATATAGATAAGAATGAGAGAAAGAAAGAGAGAGAGAGAGAGAAAGAAGATGGATAGATGAGAAAGAAAGAATGAAAGAAATTAATAGAGAGAAAGAAACAGTGAGAGAAAGAAAGAGATGGAAAGAAAGAAAGAAAGAGGATGGATAGATGAGATAGAAAGAAAAAGAGAAAGAAAAAAGAAAGAAAGAAAATGGATAGAGATGGAAAGAAAGTAGATAGATGGATAGATGAGAAAGAAAGAAAGAGAGATAGAAAGAAAGAAAGATGGATATATGAGAAACAAAGAGAGAGAAAGAAAGAAATGATAGATGGGAATGAAAGAATGAAAGAAAGAGAAAGAAAGTGAAAAAGAGAAAGAAAGAGGATGGATGTATAGATGAGAAAGAAAGAACAAAATAAAGAAAGAGAGAGTGAGAGAAAGAAAAGAGAGAGAAAGAAAAATGATGGAAGCATAGATGAGAAAAAAAGAAGAAAGAAAAATGAGGATGGATGGATAGATGAGAAAGAAAGAAAGAAAGAGGATGGATGGACAGATGAGAAAAGAAGGAAAGAAGATGGATAGATGAGAAAGAAAGAATGAAAGAAATTAATAGAGAGAGAGAAAGAAAGTGAGAGAAAGAAAGAGATAGATAGATAGAAAGAAAATGGGTACGTGAGAAAGAAAGAAAGAATTAAGATGATAGATGTGAAAGAAAGAAAGAAAGAAAGAAAGAAGATGGATGTATAGATAGGAAAGAAACAAGGATGGAGGGATAGATGAGAAAGATAGAAAGAAAGAGAGAAAGAAAGAGAATGGATAGATGAGAGAAAGAAAGAAAGAAAGTAGGTTGGATGTATAGATGAGGATGAAAGAATGAAAGAAAGAAAGAGAGAGAGAGAGAAAGAAGATGGACAGATGAGAAAGAAAGAATGAAAGAAATTAATAGAGAGAGAGAAAGAAACAGTGAGAGAAACAAAAAAAGAAAGAAAGAAACAGGTTGGATGTATAGAAGAGAACGAAAGAATGAAAGAAAGAAAGAGAGAGAGAGAGAGAGAAAGAAGATTGATAGATGAGAAAGAAAGAATGAAATAAATTATTAGAGAGAGAGAAAGAAACAGTGAGAGAAAGAAAGAAAGAAGGAAAGAAAGAGGTTGGATGTATAGATGAGCACAAAAGAATGAAAGAAAGAAAGAGAGAGAGAGAGAAAGAAAGACGATGGATAGATGAGAAAGAAAGAATGAAAGAAATTAATAGAGAGAGAAAGAAACAGTGAGAGAAAGAAAGAAAGAAGAAAGAGGTTTGATGTATAGATGAGGACAAAAGAATGAAAGAAAGAAAGAGAGAGAGAGAGAAAGAAGATGGATAGATGAGAAAGAAAGAATGAAAAAAATTAATAGAGAGAGAGAAAGAAACAGTGAGAAAAAGAAAGAAAGAGGTTTGATGTATAGATGAGGACAAAAGAATGAAAGAAAGAAAGAGAGAGAGAGAAAGAAAGAAGATTGATAGATGAGAAAGAAAGAACGAAAGAAATTAATAGAGAGAGAAAGAAACAGTGAGAGAAGATGGATAGATGAGAAAGAAAGAATGTAAGAAATTAATAGAGAGAGAAAGAAACAGTGAGAGAAAGAAAGAAAGAAAGAAGGAAAGAAAGAGGTTGGACGTATAGATGAGGACAAAAGAATGAAAGAAAGAGAGAGAGAGAGAAGATTGATAGATGAGAAAGAAAGAAAGAAAGTGGTTGGATGTAGAGATAAGGACGAAAGAATGAAACAAAGAAAGAGAGAGAGAGAGAGGAAGAAGATTGATAGATGAGAAAGAAAGAATGAAAGAAATTAATAGAGAGAGAGAAAGAAACAGTGAAAGAAAGAAAGAAAGAAAGAGAGAGAGAGAGAGAAAGAAGATGGATAGATGAGAAAGAAAGAATGAAAGAAATTAATAGAGAGAGATAGAGAAACAGTGAGAGAAAGAAAGAAAGAAGGAAAGAAAGAGGTTGGATGTATAGATGAGGACAAAAGAATGAAAGAAAGAAAGAGATAGAAAGAGAAAGAAGATGGATAGATGAGAAAGAAAGAATGAAAGAAATTAATAGAGAGAGAGAAAGAAACAGTGAGAGAAAGAAAGAAAGAGGTTTGATGTATAGATGAGGACAAAAGAATGAAAGAAAGAAAGAGAGAGAGAGAAAGAAAGAAGATTGATAGATGAGAAAGAAAGAACGAAAGAAATTAATAGAGAGAGAAAGAAACAGTGAGAGAAGATGGATAGATGAGAAAGAAAGAATGTAAGAAATTAATAGAGAGAGAAAGAAACAGTGAGAGAAAGAAAGAAAGAAAGAAGGAAAGAAAGAGGTTGGACGTATAGATGAGGACAAAAGAATGAAAGAAAGAGAGAGAGAGAGAAGATTGATAGATGAGAAAGAAAGAAAGAAAGTGGTTGGATGTAGAGATAAGGACGAAAGAATGAAACAAAGAAAGAGAGAGAGAGAGAGGAAGAAGATTGATAGATGAGAAAGAAAGAATGAAAGAAATTAATAGAGAGAGAGAAAGAAACAGTGAAAGAAAGAAAGAAAGAAAGAGAGAGAGAGAGAGAAAGAAGATGGATAGATGAGAAAGAAAGAATGAAAGAAATTAATAGAGAGAGATAGAGAAACAGTGAGAGAAAGAAAGAAAGAAGGAAAGAAAGAGGTTGGATGTATAGATGAGGACAAAAGAATGAAAGAAAGAAAGAGATAGAGAGAGAAAGAAGATGGATAGATGAGAAAGAAAGAATGAAAGAAATTAATAGAGAGAGAGAAAGAAACAGTGAGAGAAAGAAAGAAAGAGGTTGGTTGTATAGATGAGGACGAAAGAATGAAAGAAAGAGAGAGAGAGGGAGAGAGAGAAAGAAAGAAGATGGATAGATGAGAAAGAAAGAATGAAAGATAATTAATAGAGAGAGAGAAAGAAACAGTGACAGAAAGAAAGAAACAGAGAGAAAGAGAAAGAAAGAAGATGGATAGATGAGAAAGAAAGAAAGAAAGAAATTAATAGAGAGAGAGAAAGAAACAGTGAGAGAAAGAAAGAGAGAGAGAGAGAGAAAGAAAGAAGTTGGATAGATGAGAAAGAAAGAATGAAAGAAATTAATAGAGAGAGAAAGAAACACTGAGAGAAAGAAAGAAAGAAAAAAGGAAGAGGTTGGATGTATAGATGACGATGAAAGAATGAAAGAAAGAAAGAGAGAGAGAGAGAAAGAAAGAAGATGGATAGATGAGAAAGAATGAATGAATGAAATTAATAGAGAGAGAGAAAGAAACAGTGAGAGAAAGAAAGAAAAAAAGAAAGAGGGTGGATGTATAGATGAGGACGAAAGAATGAAAGAAAGAAAGAGAGAGAGAAAGAAAGAAGATGGATAGATGAGAAAGAAAGAATGAAAGAAATTAATAGAGAGAGAGAAAGAAACAGTGAGAGAAAGAAAGAAAGAGGTTGGATGTATAGATGAGGACGTAAGAATGAAAGAAAGAAAGAAAGAGAGAGAGAGAGAGAAGATGGATAGATGAGAAAGAAAGAAGGAAAGAAATTAATAGAGAGAGAAAGAAACAGTGAGAGAAAGAAAGAAAGAAGGAATGAAAGAGATTGGATGTATAGATGAGGACAAAAGAATGAAAGAAAGAAAGAGAGAAAGAGAGAGAGAGGGAAAGAAAGAAGATTGATAGATGAGAAAGAAAGAATGTAAGAAATTAATAGAGAGAGAAAGAAACAGTGAGAGAAAGAAAGAGAGAGAGAGAGAGAAAGAAGATGGATAGATGAGAAAGAAAGAATGAAAGAAATTAATAGAGAGAGAGAAAGAAACAGTGAGAGAAAGAAAGAAAGAAAGAGGTTTGATGTATAGATGAGGACGAAAGAATGAAAGAAAGAAAGAGAGAGAGAGAAGATGGATAGATGAGAAAGAAAGAATGAAAGAAATTAATAGAGAGAGAGAAAGAAACAGTGAGAGAAAGAAAGAAAGAAGGAATGAAAGAGGTTGGATGTTTAGATGAGGACAAAAGAATGAAAGAAAGAAAGAGAGAGAGAGAAAGAAAGAAGATTGATAGATGAGAAAGAAAGAAGGAATGAAATTAATAGAGAGAGAGAGAAACAATGAGAGAAAGAAAGAAAGAAGGAATGAAAGAGATTGGATGTATAGATCAGGACAAAATAATGAAAGAAAGAAAGAGAGAAAGAGAGAGAGAGAGAAGATTGATAGATGAGAAAGAAAGAAATAGAGAGAGAGAGAAGGAAACAGTGAAAGAAAGAATGAAAGAGGTTGGATGTATAGATGAGGACGAAAGAATGAAAGAAAGAGAGAGAGAGAGAGAGAGAGAGAAAGAAGATGGATAGATGAGAAAGAAAGAATGAAAGATAATTAATAGAGAGAGAGAAAGAAACAGTGAGAGAAAGAAAGAAAGAAAAAAGGAAGAGGTTGGATGTATAGATGACGATGAAAGAATGAAAGAAAGAAAGAGAGAGAGAGAGAAAGAAAGAAAGAAAGAAGATGGATAGATGAGAAAGAATGAATGAATGAAATTAATAGAGAGAGAGAAAGAAACAGTGAGAGAAAGAAAGAAAGAAGGAAAGAAAAAGGTCGGATGTACAGATGAGGACAAAAGAATGAAAGAAAGAGAGAGAGAGAGAGAGAGAGAGAAAGAAGATGGATAGATGAGAAAGAAAGAATGAAAGAAATTAATAGAGAGAAATAAACAGTGAGAGAAAGAAAGAAGGAAAGAAAGAGGTCGGATG
>JAWDJE010000012.1:21611326-21653826 GCA_035047345.1 Bradypodion ventrale
GAAAGAAAGAGATGGAAAGAAAGAAAGAAAGAGGATGGATAGATGAGATAGAAAGAAAAAGAGAAAGAAAAAAGAAAGAAAGAAAATGGATAGAGATGGAAAGAAAGTAGATAGATGGATAGATGAGAAAGAAAGAAAGAGAGATAGAAAGAAAGAAAGATGGATATATGAGAAACAAAGAGAGAGAAAGAAAGAAATGATAGATGGGAATGAAAGAATGAAAGAAAGAGAAAGAAAGTGAAAAAGAGAAAGAAAGAGGATGGATGTATAGATGAGAAAGAAAGAACAAAATAAAGAAAGAGAGAGTGAGAGAAAGAAAAGAGAGAGAAAGAAAAATGATGGAAGCATAGATGAGAAAAAAAGAAGAAAGAAAAATGAGGATGGATGGATAGATGAGAAAGAAAGAAAGAAAGAGGATGGATGGACAGATGAGAAAAGAAGGAAAGAAGATGGATAGATGAGAAAGAAAGAATGAAAGAAATTAATAGAGAGAGAGAAAGAAAGTGAGAGAAAGAAAGAGATAGATAGATAGAAAGAAAATGGGTACGTGAGAAAGAAAGAAAGAATTAAGATGATAGATGTGAAAGAAAGAAAGAAAGAAAGAAAGAAGATGGATGTATAGATAGGAAAGAAACAAGGATGGAGGGATAGATGAGAAAGATAGAAAGAAAGAGAGAAAGAAAGAGAATGGATAGATGAGAGAAAGAAAGAAAGAAAGTAGGTTGGATGTATAGATGAGGATGAAAGAATGAAAGAAAGAAAGAGAGAGAGAGAGAAAGAAGATGGACAGATGAGAAAGAAAGAATGAAAGAAATTAATAGAGAGAGAGAAAGAAACAGTGAGAGAAACAAAAAAAGAAAGAAAGAAACAGGTTGGATGTATAGAAGAGAACGAAAGAATGAAAGAAAGAAAGAGAGAGAGAGAGAGAGAAAGAAGATTGATAGATGAGAAAGAAAGAATGAAATAAATTATTAGAGAGAGAGAAAGAAACAGTGAGAGAAAGAAAGAAAGAAGGAAAGAAAGAGGTTGGATGTATAGATGAGCACAAAAGAATGAAAGAAAGAAAGAGAGAGAGAAAGAAAGACGATGGATAGATGAGAAAGAAAGAATGAAAGAAATTAATAGAGAGAGAAAGAAACAGTGAGAGAAAGAAAGAAAGAAGAAAGAGGTTTGATGTATAGATGAGGACAAAAGAATGAAAGAAAGAAAGAGAGAGAGAGAGAAAGAAGATGGATAGATGAGAAAGAAAGAATGAAAAAAATTAATAGAGAGAGAGAAAGAAACAGTGAGAGAAAGAAAGAAAGAGGTTTGATGTATAGATGAGGACAAAAGAATGAAAGAAAGAAAGAGAGAGAGAGAAAGAAAGAAGATTGATAGATGAGAAAGAAAGAACGAAAGAAATTAATAGAGAGAGAAAGAAACAGTGAGAGAAGATGGATAGATGAGAAAGAAAGAATGTAAGAAATTAATAGAGAGAGAAAGAAACAGTGAGAGAAAGAAAGAAAGAAAGAAGGAAAGAAAGAGGTTGGACGTATAGATGAGGACAAAAGAATGAAAGAAAGAGAGAGAGAGAGAAGATTGATAGATGAGAAAGAAAGAAAGAAAGTGGTTGGATGTAGAGATAAGGACGAAAGAATGAAACAAAGAAAGAGAGAGAGAGAGAGGAAGAAGATTGATAGATGAGAAAGAAAGAATGAAAGAAATTAATAGAGAGAGAGAAAGAAACAGTGAAAGAAAGAAAGAAAGAAAGAGAGAGAGAGAGAGAAAGAAGATGGATAGATGAGAAAGAAAGAATGAAAAAAATTAATAGAGAGAGATAGAGAAACAGTGAGAGAAAGAAAGAAAGAAGGAAAGAAAGAGGTTGGATGTATAGATGAGGACAAAAGAATGAAAGAAAGAAAGAGATAGAGAGAGAAAGAAGATGGATAGATGAGAAAGAAAGAATGAAAGAAATTAATAGAGAGAGAGAAAGAAACAGTGAGAGAAAGAAAGAAAGAGGTTTGATGTATAGATGAGGACAAAAGAATGAAAGAAAGAAAGAGAGAGAGAGAAAGAAAGAAGATTGATAGATGAGAAAGAAAGAACGAAAGAAATTAATAGAGAGAGAAAGAAACAGTGAGAGAAGATGGATAGATGAGAAAGAAAGAATGTAAGAAATTAATAGAGAGAGAAAGAAACAGTGAGAGAAAGAAAGAAAGAAAGAAGGAAAGAAAGAGGTTGGACGTATAGATGAGGACAAAAGAATGAAAGAAAGAGAGAGAGAGAGAAGATTGATAGATGAGAAAGAAAGAAAGAAAGTGGTTGGATGTAGAGATAAGGACGAAAGAATGAAACAAAGAAAGAGAGAGAGAGAGAGGAAGAAGATTGATAGATGAGAAAGAAAGAATGAAAGAAATTAATAGAGAGAGAGAAAGAAACAGTGAAAGAAAGAAAGAAAGAAAGAGAGAGAGAGAGAGAAAGAAGATGGATAGATGAGAAAGAAAGATTGAAAGAAATTAATAGAGAGAGATAGAGAAACAGTGAGAGAAAGAAAGAAAGAAGGAAAGAAAGAGGTTGGATGTATAGATGAGGACAAAAGAATGAAAGAAAGAAAGAGATAGAGAGAGAAAGAAGATGGATAGATGAGAAAGAAAGAATGAAAGAAATTAATAGAGAGAGAGAAAGAAACAGTGAGAGAAAGAAAGAAAGAGGTTGGTTGTATAGATGAGGACGAAAGAATGAAAGAAAGAGAGAGAGAGGGAGAGAGAGAAAGAAAGAAGATGGATAGATGAGAAAGAAAGAATGAAAGATAATTAATAGAGAGAGAGAAAGAAACAGTGACAGAAAGAAAGAAACAGAGAGAAAGAGAAAGAAAGAAGATGGATAGATGAGAAAGAAAGAAAGAAAGAAATTAATAGAGAGAGAGAAAGAAACAGTGAGAGAAAGAAAGAGAGAGAGAGAGAGAAAGAAAGAAGTTGGATAGATGAGAAAGAAAGAATGAAAGAAATTAATAGAGAGAGAAAGAAACACTGAGAGAAAGAAAGAAAGAAAAAAGGAAGAGGTTGGATGTATAGATGACGATGAAAGAATGAAAGAAAGAAAGAGAGAGAGAGAGAAAGAAAGAAGATGGATAGATGAGAAAGAATGAATGAATGAAATTAATAGAGAGAGAGAAAGAAACAGTGAGAGAAAGAAAGAAAAAAAGAAAGAGGGTGGATGTATAGATGAGGACGAAAGAATGAAAGAAAGAAAGAGAGAGAGAAAGAAAGAAAGAAGATGGATAGATGAGAAAGAAAGAATGAAAGAAATTAATAGAGAGAGAGAAAGAAACAGTGAGAGAAAGAAAGAAAGAGGTTGGATGTATAGATGAGGACGTAAGAATGAAAGAAAGAAAGAAAGAGAGAGAGAGAGAGAAGATGGATAGATGAGAAAGAAAGAAGGAAAGAAATTAATAGAGAGAGAAAGAAACAGTGAGAGAAAGAAAGAAAGAAGGAATGAAAGAGATTGGATGTATAGATGAGGACAAAAGAATGAAAGAAAGAAAGAGAGAAAGAGAGAGAGAGGGAAAGAAAGAAGATTGATAGATGAGAAAGAAAGAATGTAAGAAATTAATAGAGAGAGAAAGAAACAGTGAGAGAAAGAAAGAGAGAGAGAGAGAGAAAGAAGATGGATAGATGAGAAAGAAAGAATGAAAGAAATTAATAGAGAGAGAGAAAGAAACAGTGAGAGAAAGAAAGAAAGAAAGAGGTTTGATGTATAGATGAGGACGAAAGAATGAAAGAAAGAAAGAGAGAGAGAGAAGATGGATAGATGAGAAAGAAAGAATGAAAGAAATTAATAGAGAGAGAGAAAGAAACAGTGAGAGAAAGAAAGAAAGAAGGAATGAAAGAGGTTGGATGTTTAGATGAGGACAAAAGAATGAAAGAAAGAAAGAGAGAGAGAGAAAGAAAGAAGATTGATAGATGAGAAAGAAAGAAGGAATGAAATTAATAGAGAGAGAGAGAAACAATGAGAGAAAGAAAGAAAGAAGGAATGAAAGAGATTGGATGTATAGATCAGGACAAAATAATGAAAGAAAGAAAGAGAGAAAGAGAGAGAGAGAGAAGATTGATAGATGAGAAAGAAAGAATGAAAGAAATTAATAGAGAGAGAGAAAGAAACAGTGAGAGAAAGAAAGAAAGAAGGAATGAAAGAGGTTGGATGTTTAGATGAGGACAAAAGAATGAAAGAAAGAAAGAAAGAGAGAGAAAGAAAGAAGATGGATAGATGAGAAAGAAAGAATGAAAGAAATTAATAGAGAGAGAGAAAGAAACAGTGAGAGAAAGAAAGAAAGAAGGAATGAAAGAGATTGGATGTATAGATCAGGACAAAATAATGAAAGAAAGAAAGAGAGAAAGAGAGAGAGAGAGAAGATTGATAGATGAGAAAGAAAGAATGAAAGAAATTAAAAGAGAGAGAAGGAAACAGTGAGAGAAAGAAAGAGAGAGAGAGAGATAGAAGATGGATAGATGAGAAAGAAAGAATGAAAGAAATTAATAGAGAGAGAGAAAGAAACAGTGAGAGAAAGAAAGAAAAAGAGAGAGAGAGAGAAAGAAAGAAGATGGATAGATGAGAAAGAAAGAATGAAAGAAATTAATAGAGAGAGAGAAAGAAACAGTGAGAGAAAGAAAGAAGGAAAGAAAGAGGTTGGACGTATAGATGAGGACAAAAGAATGAAAGAAAGAGAGAGAGAGAGAAGATTGATAGATGAGAAAGAAAGAATGAAAGAAATTAATAGAGAGAGAGAAAGAAACAGTGAGAGAAAGAAAGAAAGAAAGAGGTTGGATGTATAGATGAGGACGAAACAATGAAAGAAAGAGAGAGAGAGAGAGAAAGAAAGAAAGAAGATGGATAGATGAGAAAGAAAGAATGAAAGAAATTAATAGAGAGAGAGAAAGAAACAGTGAGCGAAAGAAAGAAAGAGAGAGAGAAGATGGATAGATGAGAAAGAAAGAATGTAAGAAATTAATAGAGAGAGAGAAAGAAACAGTGAGAGAAAGAAAGAAAGAAAGAAGGAAAGAAAGAGGTTGGACGTATAGATGAGGACAAAAGAATGAAAGAAAGAGAGAGAGAGAGAAGATTGATAGATGAGAAAGAAAGAATGAAAGAAATTAATAGAGAGAGAGAAAGAAAAAGTGAAAGAAAGAAAGAAAGAGAGAGAGAGAGAGAGAGAAAGAAGATGGATAGATGAGAAAGAAAGAATGAAAGAAATTAATAGAGAGAGATAGAGAAACAGTGAGAGAAAGAAAGAAAGAAAGTGGTTGGATGTAGAGATAAGGACGAAAGAATGAAACAAAGAAAGAGAGAGAGAGAGAGGAAGAAGATTGATAGATGAGAAAGAAAGAATGAAAGAAATTAATAGAGAGAGAGAAAGAAACAGTGAAAGAAAGAAAGAAAGAAAGAGAGAGAGAGAGAGAGAAAGAAGATGGATAGATGAGAAAGAAAGAATGAAAGAAATTAATAGAGAGAGATAGAGAAACAGTGAGAGAAAGAAAGAAAGAAGGAAAGAAAGAGGTTGGATGTATAGATGAGGACAAAAGAATGAAAGAAAGAAAGAGATAGAGAGAGAAAGAAGATGGATAGATGAGAAAGAAAGAATGAAAGAAATTAATAGAGAGAGAGAAAGAAACAGTGAGAGAAAGAAAGAAAGAGGTTGGATGTATAGATGAGGACGAAAGAATGAAAGAAAGAGAGAGAGAGGGAGAGAGAGAAAGAAAGAAGATGGATAGATGAGAAAGAAAGAATGAAAGATAATTAATAGAGAGAGAGAAAGAAACAGTGACAGAAAGAAAGAAACAGAGAGAAAGAGAAAGAAAGAAGATGGATAGATGAGAAAGAAAGAATGAAAGAAATTAATAGAGAGAGAAAGAAACAGTGAGAGAAAGAAAGAGAGAGAGAGAGAAAGAAAAAAGATGGATAGATGAGAAAGAAAGAATGAAAGAAATTAATAGAGCGAGAGAAAGAAACAGTGAGAGAAAGAAAGAGAGAGAGAGAGAAAGAAAGAAGTTGGATAGATGAGAAAGAAAGAATGAAAGAAATTAATAGAGAGAGAAAGAAACACTGAGAGAAAGAAAGAAAGAAAGAAAGAGGTTGGATGTATAGATGAGGACGAAAGAATGAAAGAATGAAAGAGAGAGAGAGAGAAAGAAAGAAGATGGATAGATGAGAAAGAAAGAATGAAAGAAATTAATAGAGAGAGAGAAAGAAACAGTGAGAGAAAGAGAGAGAGAGAGAGAGAAAGAAAGAAGTTGGATAGATGAGAAAGAAAGAATGAAAGAAATTAATAGAGAGAGAAAGAAACACTGAGAGAAAGAAAGAAAGAAAGAAAGAGGTTGGATGTATAGATGAGGACGAAAGAATGAATGAAAGAGAGAGAGAGAAAGAAAGAAGATGGATAGATGAGAAAGAATGAATGAATGAAATTAATAGAGAGAGAGAAAGAAACAGTGAGAGAAAGAAAGAAAAAAAGAAAGAGGGTGGATGTATAGATGAGGACGAAAGAATGAAAGAATGAAAGAGAGAGAGAGAGAGAAAGAAAGAAGATTGATAGATGAGAAAGAAAGAATGAAAGAAATTAATAGAGAGAGAGAAAGAAACAGTGACAGAAAGAAAGAAACAGAGAGAAAGAGAAAGAAAGAAGATGGATAGATAAGAAAGAAAGAAAGAAAGAAATTAATAGAGAGAGAAAGAAACAGTGAGAGAAAGAAAGAGAGAGAGAGAAAGAAAGAAGATGGATAGATGAGAAAGAAAGAATGAAAGAAATTAATAGAGAGAGAGAAAGAAACAGTGAGAGAAAGAAAGAAAGAGAGAGAGAAGATGGATAGATGAGAAAGAAAGAATGAAAGAAATTAATAGAGAGAGAAAGAAACACTGAGAGAAAGAAAGAAAGAAAAAAGGAAGAGGTTGGATGTATAGATGACGATGAAAGAATGAAAGAAAGAAAGAGAGAGAGAGAGAAAGAAAGAAGATGGATAGATGAGAAAGAATGAATGAATGAAATTAATAGAGAGAGAGAAAGAAACAGTGAGAGAAAGAAAGAAAAAAAGAAAGAGGGTGGATGTATAGATGAGGACGAAAGAATGAAAGAAAGAAAGAGAGAGAGAAAGAAAGAAAGAAGATGGACAGATGAGAAAGAAAGAATGAAAGAAATTAATAGAGAGAGAGAAAGAAACAGTGAGAGAAAGAAAGAAAGAAGGAAAGAAAGAGGTCGGATGTACAGATGAGGACAAAAGAATGAAAGAAAGAGAGAGAGAGCGAGAGAGAAAGAAGTTGGATAGATGAGAAAGAAAGAATGAAAGAAATTGATTGAGAGAGAGAAAGAAACAGTGAGAGAAAGTAAGAAGGAAAGAGATTGGATGTATAGATGAGGCCAAAAGAATGAAAGAAAGAAAGAGAGAGAGAAAGAAAGAAAGAAGATGGATAGATGAGAAAGAATGAATGAATGAAATTAATACAGAGAGAAAGAAACAGTGAGAGAAAGAAAGAGAGAGAGAAAGAAAGAAGATGGATAGATGAGAAAGAAAGAATGAAAGAAATTTATAGAGAGAGAGAGAAAGAAACAGTGAGAGAAAGAAAGAAAGAAAGAAGGAAAGAGATTGGATGTATAGATGAGGACAAAAGAATGAAAGAAAGAAAGAGAGAGAGAGAGAAAGAAGGAAGATTGATAGATGAGAAAGAAAGAATGAAAGAAATTAATAGAGAGAGAAAGAAACAGTGAGAGAAAGAAAGAGAGAGAGAAAGAAAGAAGATGGATAGATGAGAAAGAAAGAATGAAAGAAATTAATAGAGAGAGAGAAAGAAACAGTGAGAGAAAGAAAGAAAGAGAGAGAGAAAGAGAAAGAGAGAAGATGGAAAGATGAGAAAGAAAGAATGAAAGAAATTAATAGAGAGAGAGAAAGAAACAGTGAGAGAAAGAAAGAAAGAAAGAGGTTGGACGTATAGATGAGGACAAAAGAATGAAAGAAAGAGAGAGAGAGAGAAGATTGATAGATGAGAAAGAAAGAATGAAAGAAATTAATAGAGAGAGAGAAAGAAACAGTGAGTGAAATAAAGAAAGAAGGAAAGAAAGAGGTTGGATGTATAGATGAGGACGAAAGAATGAAAGAAAGGAAGAGAGAGAGAGAGAGAAAGAAGATGGATAGATGAGAAAGAAAGAATGAAAGAAATTAATAGAGAGAGAGAAAGAAACAGTGAGAGAAAGAAAGAAAGAAGGAAAGAGATTGGATGTATAGATGAGAACAAAAGAATGAAAGAAAGAAAGAGAGAGAGAGAGAAAGAAAGAAGATGGATAGATGAGAAAGAATGAATGAATGAAATTAATAGAGAGAGAGAAAGAAACAGTGAGAGAAAGAAAGAGAGAGAGAGAGAAAGAAGATGGATAGATGAGAAAGAAAGAATGAAAGAAATTAATAGAGAGAGAGAAAGAAACAGTGTGAGAAAGAAAGAAAGAAAGAAGGAAAGAGATTGGATGTATAGATGAGGACAAAAGAATGAAAGAAAGAAAGAGAGAGAGAGAGAAAGAAGGAAGATTGATAGATGAGAAAGAAAGAATGAAAGAAATTAATAGAGAGAGAAAGAAACAGTGAGAGAAAGAAAGAGAGAGAGAAAGAAAGAAGATGGATAGATGAGAAAGAAAGAATGAAAGAAATTAATAGAGAGAGAGAAAGAAACAGTGAGAGAAAGAAAGAAAGAGAGAGAGAAAGAGAAAGAGAGAAGATGGAAAGATGAGAAAGAAAGAATGAAAGAAATTAATAGAGAGAGAGAAAGAAACAGTGAGAGAAAGAAAGAAAGAAAGAGGTTGGACGTATAGATGAGGACAAAAGAATGAAAGAAAGAGAGAGAGAGAGAAGATTGATAGATGAGAAAGAAAGAATGAAAGAAATTAATAGAGAGAGAGAAAGAAACAGTGAGAGAAAGAAAGAAAGAAGGAAAGAAAGAGGTTGGATGTATAGATGAGGAGAAAAGAATGAAAGAAAGGAAGAGAGAGAGAGAGAGAAAGAAGATGGATAGATGAGAAAGAAAGAATGAAAGAAATTAATAGAGAGAGAGAAAGAAACAGTGAGAGAAAGAAAGAAAGAAGGAAAGAGATTGGATGTATAGATGAGAACAAAAGAATGAAAGAAAGAAAGAGAGAGAGAGAGAAAGAAAGAAGATGGATAGATGAGAAAGAATGAATGAATGAAATTAATAGAGAGAGAGAAAGAAACAGTGAGAGAAAGAAAGAGAGAGAGAGAAAGAAGATGGATAGATGAGAAAGAAAGAATGAAAGAAATTAATAGAGAGAGAGAAAGAAACAGTGTGAGAAAGAAAGAAAGAAAGAAGGAAAGAGATTGGATGTATAGATGAGGACAAAAGAATGAAAGAAAGAAAGAGAGAGAGAGAGAAAGAAGATTGATAGATGAGAAAGAAAGAATGAAAGAAATTAATAGAGAGAAAGAAACAGTGAGAGAAAGAAAGAGAGAGAGAAAGAAAGAAGATGGATAGATGAGAAAGAAAGAATGAAAGAAATTAATAGAGAAAGAGAAAGAAACAGTGAGAGAAAGAAAGAGAGAGAGAAAGAAAGATGATGGACAGATGAGAAAGAAAGAATGAAAGAAATTAATAGAGAGAGAGAAAGAAACAGTGAGAGAAAGAAAGAAAGAAGGAAAGAAAGAGGTCGGATGTACAGATGAGGACAAAAGAATGAAAGAAAGAGAGAGAGAGAGAGAGAGAGAGAAGATGGATAGATGAGAAAGAAAGAATGAAAGAAATTAATAGAGAGAGAGAAAGAAACAGTGAGAGAAAGAAAGAAAGAAGGAAAGAGATTGGATGTATAGATGAGGACAAAAGAATGAAAGAAAGAAAGAGAGAGAGAGAGAAAGAAAGAAGATGGATAGATGAGAAAGAATGAATGAATGAAATTAATAGAGAGAGAAAGAAACAGTGAGAGAAAGAAAGAGAGAGAGAAAGAAAGAAGATGGATAGATGAGAAAGAAAGAATGAAAGAAATTAATAGAGAGAGAGAAAGAAACAGTGTGAGAAAGAAAGAAAGAAAGAAGGAAAGAGATTGGATGTATAGATGAGGACAAAAGAATGAAAGAAAGAAAGAGACAGAGAGAGAAAGAAAGAAGATGGATAGATGAGAAAGAAAGAATGAAAGAAATTAATAGAGAGAGAAAGAAACAGTGAGAGAAAGAAAGAGAGAGAGAAAGAAAGAAGATGGATAGATGAGAAAGAAAGAATGAAAGAAATTAATAGAGAGAGAGAAAGAAACAGTGAGAGAAAGAAAGAAAGAGAGAGAGAGAGAGAGAGAAAGAAAGAAGATGGATAGATGAGAAAGAAAGAATGAAAGAAATTAATAGAGAGAGAGAAAGAAACAGTGAGAGAAAGAAAGAAGGAAAGAAAGAGGTTGGACGTATAGATGAGCACAAAAGAATGAAAGAAAGAGAGAGAGAGAGAAGATTGATAGATGAGAAAGAAAGAATGAAAGAAATTAATAGAGAGAGAGAAAGAAACAGTGAGTGAAAGAAAGAAAGAAGGAAAGAAAGAGGTTGGATGTATAGATGAGGACGAAAGAATGAAAAAAGAAAGAGAGAGAGAGAGAGAGAGAAGATGGAAAGATGAGAAAGAAAGAATGAAAGAAATTAATAGAGAGAGAGAAAGAAACAGTGAGAGAAAGAAAGAAAGAAGGAAAGAAAGAGGTTGGATGTATAGATGAGGACAAAAGAATGAAAGAAAGAAAGAGAGAGAAAGAAAGAAAGAAGATGGATAGATGAGAAAGAAAGAATGAAAGAAATTAATAGAGAGAGAGAAAGAAACAGTGAGAGAAAGAAAGAAAGAAAGAAGGAAAGAGATTGGATGTATAGATGAGGACAAAAGAATGAAAGAAAGAAAGAGAGAGAGAGAGAAAGAAAGAAGATGGATAGATGAGAAAGAATGAATGAATGAAATTAATAGAGAGAGAAAGAAACAGTGAGAGAAAGAAAGAGAGAAAGAAAGAAGATGGATAGATGAGAAAGAAAGAATGAAAGAAATTAATAGAGAGAGAGAAAGAAACAGTGAGAGAAAGAAAGAAAGAAGGAAAGAAAGAGAGAGAGAGAGAAAGAAGATGGATAGATGAGAAAGAAAGAATGAAAGAAATTAATAGAGAGAGAGAAAGAAACAGTGAGAGAAAGAAAGAAAGAAGGAAAGAGATTGGATGTATAGATGAGGACAAAAGAATGAAAGAAAGAAAGAGAGAGAGAAAGAAAGAAGATTGATAGATGAGAAAGAAAGAATGAAAGAAATTAATAGAGAGAGAAAGAAACAGTGAGAGAAAGAAAGAGAGAGAGAAAGAAAGAATGAAAGAAATTAATAGAGAGAGAGAAAGAAACAGTGAGAGAAAGAAAGAAAGAGAGAGAGAGAGAGAGAAAGAAAGAAGATGGATAGATGAGAAAGAAAGAATGAAAGAAATTAATAGAGAGAGAGAAAGAAACAGTGAGAGAAAGAAAGAAGGAAAGAAAGAGGTTGGACGTATAGATGAGGACAAAAGAATGAAAGAAAGAGAGAGAGAGAGAAGATTGATAGATGAGAAAGAAAGAATGAAAGAAATTAATAGAGAGAGAGAAAGAAACAGTGAGTGAAAGAAAGAAAGAAGGAAAGAAAGAGGTTGGATGTATAGATGAGGACGAAAGAATGAAAAAAGAAAGAGAGAGAGAGAGAGAGAAGATGGAAAGATGAGAAAGAAAGAATGAAAGAAATTAATAGAGAGAGAGAAAGAAACAGTGAGAGAAAGAAAGAAAGAAGGAAAGAAAGAGGTTGGATGTATAGATGAGGACAAAAGAATGAAAGAAAGAAAGAGAGAGAAAGAAAGAAAGAAGATGGATAGATGAGAAAGAAAGAATGAAAGAAATTAATAGAGAGAGAGAAAGAAACAGTGAGAGAAAGAAAGAAAGAAGGAAAGAGATTGGATGTATAGATGAGGACAAAAGAATGAAAGAAAGAAAGAGAGAGAGAGAGAAAGAAAGAAGATGGATAGATGAGAAAGAATGAATGAATGAAATTAATAGAGAGAGAAAGAAACAGTGAGAGAAAGAAAGAGAGAAAGAAAGAAGATGGATAGATGAGAAAGAAAGAATGAAAGAAATTAATAGAGAGAGAGAAAGAAACAGTGAGAGAAAGAAAGAAAGAATGAAAGAAAGAGAGAGAGAGAGAAAGAAGATGGATAGATGAGAAAGAAAGAATGAAAGAAATTAATAGAGAGAGAGAAAGAAACAGTGAGAGAAAGAAAGAAAGAAGGAAAGAGATTGGATGTATAGATGAGGACAAAAGAATGAAAGAAAGAAAGAGAGAGAGAGAGAAAGAAAGAAGATGGATAGATGAGAAAGAATGAATGAATGAAATTAATAGAGAGAGAAAGAAACAGTGAGAGAAAGAAAGAGAGAGAGAAAGAAAGAAGATGGATAGATGAGAAAGAAAGAATGAAAGAAATTAATAGAGAGCGAGAAAGAAAGAGTGAGAGAAAGAAAGAGAGAGAGAAAGAAAGATGATGGACAGATGAGAAAGAAAGAATGAAAGAAATTAATAGAGAGAGAGAAAGAAACAGTGAGAGAAAGAAAGAAAGAAGGAAAGAGATTGGATGTATAGATGAGGACAAAAGAATGAAAGAAAGAAAGAGAGAGAGAGAGAAAGAAAGAAGATGGATAGATGAGAAAGAATGAATGAATGAAATTAATAGAGAGAGAAAGAAACAGTGAGAGAAAGAAAGAGAGAGAGAAAGAAAGAAGATGGATAGATGAGAAAGAAAGAATGAAAGAAATTAATAGAGAGAGAGAAAGAAACAGTGAGAGAAAGAAAGAAGGAAAGAAAGAGGTTGGACGTATAGATGAGGACAAAAGAATGAAAGAAAGAGAGAGAGAGAGAAGATTGATAGATGAGAAAGAAAGAATGAAATAAATTAATAGAGAGAGAGAAAGAAACAGTGAGAGAAAGAAAGAAAGAAAGAGGTTGGATGTATAGATGAGGACGAAACAATGAAAGAAAGAGAGAGAGAGAGAGAGAGAGAAAGAAAGAAGATGGATAGATGAGAAAGAAAGAATGAACGAAATTAATAGAGAGAGAGAAAGAAACAGTGAGCGAAAGAAAGAAAGAGAGAGAGAAGATGGATAGATGAGAAAGAAAGAATGTAAGAAATTAATAGAGAGAGAAAGAAACAGTAAGAGAAAGAAAGAAAGAAAGAAGGAAAGAAAGAGGTTGGACGTATAGATGAGGACAAAAGAATGAAAGAGAGAGAGAGAGAGAGAAGATTGATAGATGAGAAAGAAAGAATGAAAGAAATTAATAGAGAGAGAGAAAGAAACAGTGAGAGAAAGAAAGAAAGAAAGTGGTTGGATGTAGAGATAAGGACGAAAGAATGAAACAAAGAAAGAGAGAGAGAGAGAGGAAGAAGATTGATAGATGAGAAAGAAAGAATGAAAGAAATTAATAGAGAGAGAGAGAAAGAAACAGTGAAAGAAAGAAAGAAAGAAAGAGAGAGAGAGAGAGAGAGAAAGAAGATGGATAGATGAGAAAGAAAGAATGAAAGAAATTAATAGAGAGAGATAGAGAAACAGTGAGAGAAAGAAAGAAAGAAAGAGGTTGGATGTATAGATGAGGACAAAAGAATGAAAGAAAGAAAGAGATAGAGAGAGAAAGAAGATGGATAGATGAGAAAGAAAGAATGAAAGAAATTAATAGAGAGAGAGAAAGAAACAGTGAGAGAAAGAAAGAAAGAGGTTGGATGTATAGATGAGGACGAAAGAATGAAAGAAAGAGAGAGAGAGGGAGAGAGAGAAAGAAAGAAGATGGATAGATGAGAAAGAAAGGATGAAAGATAATTAATAGAGAGAGAGAAAGAAACAGTGACAGAAAGAAAGAAACAGAGAGAAAGAGAAAGAAAGAAGATGGATAGATGAGAAAGAAAGAAAGAAAGAAATTAATAGAGAGAGAGAAAGAAACAGTGAGAGAAAGAAAGAGAGAGAGAGAGAAAGAAAGAAGTTGGATAGATGAGAAAGAAAGAATGAAAGAAATTAATAGAGAGAGAAAGAAACACTGAGAGAAAGAAAGAAAGAAAGAAAGAGGTTGGATGTATAGATGAGGACGAAAGAATGAATGAAAGAGAGAGAGAGAAAGAAAGAAGATGGACAGATGAGAAAGAAAGAATGAAAGAAATTAATAGAGAGAGAGAAAGAAACAGTGAGAGAAAGAAAGAAAGTGGTTGGATGTATAGATGAGGACGAAAGATAAAAAAAGAAAGAGAGAGAGAGAGAGAAAGAAAGAAGATGGATAGATGAGAAAGAACGAATGAAAGAAATTAATAGAGAAAGAGAAAGAAACAGTGAGAGAAAGAAAGAAAGAGGTTGGATGTATAGATGAGGACGTAAGAATGAAAGAAAGAAAGAAAGAGAGAGAGAGAGAGAAGATGGATAGATGAGAAAGAAAGAAGGAAAGAAATTAATAGAGAGAGAAAGAAACAGTGAGAGAAAGAAAGAAAGAAGGAATGAAAGAGATTGGATGTATAGATGAGGACAAAAGAATGAAAGAAAGAAAGAGAGAAAGAGAGAGAGAGAGAAAGAAAGAAGATTGATAGATGAGAAAGAAAGAATGTAAGAAATTAATAGAGAGAGAAAGAGAGAGAGAGAGAGAGAGAAAGAAGATGGATAGATGAGAAAGAAAGAATGAAAGAAATTAATAGAGAGAGAGAAAGAAACAGTGAGAGAAAGAAAGAAAGAAAGAGGTTTGATGTATAGATGAGGACGAAAGAATGAAAGAAAGAAAGAGAGAGAGAGAAGATGGATAGATGAGAAAGAAGGAATGAAAGAAATTAATAGAGAGAGAGAAAAAAACAGTGAGAGAAAGAAAGAAAGAAGGAATGAAAGAGGTTGGATGTTTAGATGAGGACAAAAGAATGAAAGAAAGAAAGAGAGAGAGAGAAAGAAAGAAGATTGATAGATGAGAAAGAAAGAAGGAATGAAATTAATAGAGAGAGAGAGAAACAATGAGAGAAAGAAAGAGGTTGGATGTATAGATGAGTACGAAAGAATGAAAGAAAGAAAGAAAGAGAGAGAAAGAAAGAAGATGGATAGATGAGAAAGAAAGAATGAAAGAAATTAATAGAGAGAGAGAAAGAAACAGTGAGAGAAAGAAAGAACGAAGGAATGAAAGAGATTGGATGTATAGATCATGACAAAATAATGAAAGAAAGAAAGAGAGAAAAAGAGAGAGAGAGAAGATTGATAGATGAGAAAGAAAGAATGAAAGAAATTAAAAGAGAGAGAAGGAAACAGTGAGAGAAAGAAAGAGAGAGATAGAGATAGAAGATGGATAGATGAGAAAGAAAGAATGAAAGAAATTAATAGAGAGAGAGAAAGAAACAGTGAGAGAAAGAAAGAAAAAGAGAGAGAGAGAAAGAAAGAAGATGGATAGATGAGAAAGAAAGAATGAAAGAAATTAATAGAGAGAGAGAAAGAAACAGTGAGAGAAAGAAAGAAGGAAAGAAAGAGGTTGGACGTATAGATGAGGACAAAAGCATGAAAGAAAGAGAGAGAGAGAGAAGATTGATAGATGAGAAAGAAAGAATGAAAGAAATTAATAGAGAGAGAGAAAGAAACAGTGAGAGAAAGAAAGAAAGAAAGAGGTTGGATGTATAGATGAGGACGAAACAATGAAAGAAAGAGAGAGAGAGAGAGAAAGAAAGAAAGAAGATGGATAGATGAGAAAGAAAGAATGAACGAAATTAATAGAGAGAGAGAAAGAAACAGTGAGCGAAAGAAAGAAAGAGAGAGAGAAGATGGATAGATGAGAAAGAAAGAATGTAAGAAATTAATAGAGAGAGAGAAAGAAACAGTGAGAGAAAGAAAGAAAGAAAGAAGGAAAGAAAGAGGTTGGACGTATAGATGAGGACAAAAGAATGAAAGAAAGAGAGAGAGAGAAGATTGATAGATGAGAAAGAAAGAATGAAAGAAATTAATAGAGAGAGAGAAAGAAACAGTGAGAGAAAGAAAGAAAGAAAGTGGTTGGATGTAGAGATAAGGACGAAAGAATGAAACAAAGAAAGAGAGAGAGAGAGAGGAAGAAGATTGATAGCTGAGAAAGAAAGAATGAAAGAAATTAATAGAGAGAGAGAAAGAAACAGTGAAAGAAAGAAAGAAAGAAAGAGAGAGAGAGAGAGAAAGAAGATGGATAGATGAGAAAGAAAGAATGAAAGAAATTAATAGAGAGAGATAGAGAAACAGTGAGAGAAAGAAAGAAAGAAGGAAAGAAAGAGGTTGGATGTATAGATGAGGACAAAAGAATGAAAGAAAGAAAGAGATAGAGAGAGAAAGAAGATGGATAGATGAGAAAGAAAGAATGAAAGAAATTAATAGAGAGAGAGAAAGAAACAGTGAGAGAAAGAAAGAAAGAGGTTGGATGTATAGATGAGGACGAAAGAATGAAAGAAAGAGAGAGAGAGGGAGAGAGAGAAAGAAAGAAGATGGATAGATGAGAAAGAAAGAATGAAAGATAATTAATAGAGAGAGAGAAAGAAACAGTGACAGAAAGAAAGAAACAGAGAGAAAGAGAAAGAAAGAAGATGGATAGATGAGAAAGAAAGAAAGAAAGAAATTAATAGAGAGAGAGAAAGAAACAGTGAGAGAAAGAAAGAGAGAGAGAGAGAAAGAAAGAAGTTGGATAGATGAGAAAGAAAGAATGAAACAAATTAATAGAGAGAGAAAGAAACAGTGAGAGAAAGAAAGAGAGAGAGAGAGAAAGAAAAAAGATGGATAGATGAGAAAGAAAGAATGAAAGAAATTAATAGAGCGAGAGAAAGAAACAGTGAGAGAAAGAAAGAGAGAGAGAGAAAGAAAGAAGTTGGATAGATGAGAAAGAAAGAATGAAAGAAATTAATAGAGAGAGAAAGAAACACTGAGAGAAAGAAAGAAAGAAAGAAAGAGGTTGGATGTATAGATGAGGACGAAAGAATGAATGAAAGAGAGAGAGAGAAAGAAAGAAGATGGATAGATGAGAAAGAAAGAATGAATGAAATTAATAGAGAGAGAGAAAGAAACAGTGAGAGAAAGAAAGAAAAAAAGAAAGAGGGTGGATGTATAGATGAAGACGAAAGAATGAAAGAGAGAGAGAGAGAGAAAGAAAGAAGATGGATAGATGAGAAAGAAAGAATGAAAGAAATTAATAGAGAGAGAGAAAGAAACAGTGAGAGAAAGAAAGAGAGAGAGAGAGAAAGAAAGAAGTTGGATAGATGAGAAAGAAAGAATGAAAGAAATTAATAGAGAGAGAAAGAAACACTGAGAGAAAGAAAGAAAGAAAGAAAGAGGTTGGATGTATAGATGAGGACGAAAGAATGAATGAAAGAGAGAGAGAGAAAGAAAGAAGATGGATAGATGAGAAAGAATGAATGAATGAAATTAATAGAGAGAGAGAAAGAAACAGTGAGAAAAAGAAAGAAAAAAAGAAAGAGGGTGGATGTATAGATGAGGATGAAAGAATGAAAGAATGAAAGAGAGAGAGAGAGAGAGAGAAAGAAGATTGATAGATGAGAAAGAAAGAATGAAAGAAATTAATAGAGAGAGAGAAAGAAACAGTGACAGAAAGAAAGAAACAGAGAGAAAGAGAAAGAAAGAAGATGGATAGATAAGAAAGAAAGAAAGAAAGAAATTAATAGAGAGAGAGAAAGAAACAGTGAGAGAAAGAAAGAGAGAGAGAGAGAAAGAAGTTGGATAGATGAGAAGGAAAGAATGAAAGAAATTAATAGAGAGAGAAAGAAACAGTGAGAGAAAGAGAGAGAGAGAGAGAGAAAGAAAGAAGATGGATAGATGAGAAAGAAAGAATGAAAGAAATTAATAGAGAGAGAGAAAGAAACAGTGAGAGAAAGAAAGAAAGAGAGAGAGAAGATGGATAGATGAGAAAGAAAGAATGAAAGAAATTAATAGAGAGAGAAAGAAACACTGAGAGAAAGAAAGAAAGAAAAAAGGAAGAGGTTGGATGTATAGATGACGATGAAAGAATGAAAGAAAGAAAGAAAGAAAGAGAGAGAGAGAGAAAGAAAGAAGATGGATAGATGAGAAAGAATGAATGAATGAAATTAATAGAGAGAGAGAAAGAAACAGTGAGAGAAAGAAAGAAAAAAAGAAAGAGGGTGGATGTATAGATGAGGACGAAAGAATGAAAGAAAGAAAGAGAGAGAGAAAGAAAGAAGATGGACAGATGAGAAAGAAAGAATGAAAGAAATTAATAGAGAGAGAGAAAGAAACAGTGAGAGAAAGAAAGAGGTCGGATGTACAGATGAGGACAAAAGAATGAAAGAAAGAGAGAGAGAGCGAGAGAGAAAGAAGATGGATAGATGAGAAAGAAAGAATGAAAGAAATTGATTGAGAGAGAGAAAGAAACAGTGAGAGAAAGTAAGAAGGAAAGAGATTGGATGTATAGATGAGGCCAAAAGAATGAAAGAAAGAAAGAGAGAGAGAGAGAAAGAAAGAAGATGGATAGATGAGAAAGAATGAATGAATGAAATTAATAGAGAGAGAAAGAAACAGTGAGAGAAAGAAAGAGAGAGAGAAAGAAAGAAGATGGATAGATGAGAAAGAAAGAATGAAAGAAATTAATAGAGAGAGAGAAAGAAACAGTGAGAGAAAGAAAGAAAGAAAGAAGGAAAGAGATTGGATGTATAGATGAGGACAAAAGAATGAAAGAAAGAAAGAGAGAGAGAGAGAAAGAAGGAAGATTGATAGATGAGAAAGAAAGAATGAAAGAAATTAATAGAGAGAGAAAGAAACAGTGAGAGAAAGAAAGAGAGAAAGAAAGAAAGAAGATGGATAGATGAGAAAGAAAGAATGAAAGAAATTAATAGAGAGAGAGAAAGAAACAGTGAGAGAAAGAAAGAAAGAGAGAGAGAGAGAGAGAGAGAAAGATGGATAGATGAGAAAGAAAGAATGAAAGAAATTAATAGAGAGAGAGAGAAAGAAACAGTGAGAGAAAGAAAGAAGGAAAGAAAGAGGTTGGACGTATAGATGAGGACAAAAGAATGAAAGAAAGAGAGAGAGAGAGAAGATTGATAGATGAGAAAGAAAGAGTGAGTGAAAGAAAGAAAGAAGGAAAGAAAGAGGTTGGATGTATAGATGAGGACGAAAGAATGAAAAAAGAAAGAGAGAGAGAGAAGATGGAAAGATGAGAAAGAAAGAATGAAAGAAATTAATAGAGAGAGAGAAAGAAACAGTGAGAGAAAGAAAGAAAGAAGGAAAGAAAGAGGTTGGATGTATAGATGAGGACAAAAGAATGAAAGAAAGAAAGAGAGAGAGAGAGAGAGAAAGAAGATTGATAGATGAGAAAGAAAGAATGAAAGAAATTAATAGAGAGAAAGAAAGAAACAGTGAGAGAAATAAAGAAAGAAAGAAAGAGGTTGGATGTATAAATGAGGACGAAAGAATGAAAGAAAGAAAGAGAGAGAGAGAGAAAGAAAGAAGATGGATAGATGAGAAAGAAAGAATGAAAGAAATTAATAGAGAGAGAGAAAGAAACAATGAGAGAAAGAAAGAAAGAAGGAAAGAAAGAGGTTGGATGTATAGATAAGGACAAAAGAATGAAAGAAAGAAAGAGAGAGAGAGAAAGAAAGAAAGAAGATTGATAGATGAGAAAGAAAGAATGAAAGAAATTAATAGAGAGAGAGAGAAGGAAACAGTGAAAGAAAGAATGAAAGAGGTTGGATGTATAGATGAGGACGAAAGAATGAAAGAAAGAGAGAGAGAGAGAGAGAAAGAAAGAAAGAAGATGGATAGATGAGAAAGAAAGAATGAAAGATAATTAATAGAGAGAGAGAAAGAAACAGTGAGAGAAAGAAAGAAAGAAAAAAGGAAGAGGTTGGATGTATAGATGACGATGAAAGAATGAAAGAAAGAAAGAGAGAGAGAGAGAAAGAAAGAAAGAAATGAGGACAAAAGAATGAAAGAAAGAGAGAGAGAGAGAGAGAGAGAGAAAGAAGATGGATAGATGAGAAAGAAAGAATGAAAGAAATTAATAGAGAGAAAGAAACAGTGAGAGAAAGAAAGAAGGAAAGAAAGAGGTCGGATGTACAGATGAGGACAAAAGAATGAAAGAAAGAGAGAGAGAGAGAGAAAGAAGATGGATAGATGAGAAAGAAAGAATGAAAGAAATTAATAGAGAGAGAGAAAGAAACAGTGAGAGAAAGAAAGAAGGAAAGAGATTGGATGTATAGATGAGGACAAAAGAATGAAAGAAAGAAAGAGAGAGAGAGAGAAAGAAAGAAGATGGATAGATGAGAAAGAATGAATGAATGAAATTAATAGAGAGAGAAAGAAACAGTGAGAGAAAGAAAGAGAGAGAGAAAGAAAGAAGATGGATAGATGAGAAAGAAAGAATGAAAGAAATTAATAGAGAGAGAGAAAGAAACAGTGAGAGAAAGAAAGAAAGAAGGAAAGAAAGAGGTCGGATGTACAGATGAGGACAAAAGAATGAAAGAAAGAGAGAGAGAGAGAGAGAAAGAAGATGGATAGATGAGAAAGAATGAATGAATGAAATTAATAGAGAGAGAAAGAAACAGTGAGAGAAAGAAAGAGAGAGAGAAAGAAAGAAGATGGATAGATGAGAAAGAAAGAATGAAAAAAATTAATAGAGAGAGAGAAAGAAACAGTGAGAGAAAGAAAGAAAGAAGGAAAGAAAGTGGTCGGATGTACAGATGAGGACAAAAGAATGAAAGAAAGAGAGAGAGAGAAAGAAGATGGATAGATGAGAAAGAAAGAATGAAAGAAATTAATAGAGAGAGAGAAAGAAACAGTGAGAGAAAGAAAGAAAGAAGGAAAGAGATTGGATGTATAGATGAGGACAAAAGAATGAAAGAAAGAAAGAGAGAGAGAGAAAGAAGATTGATAGATGAGAAAGAAAGAATGAAAGAAATTAATAGAGAGAGAGAAAGAAACAGTGAGAGAAAGAAAGAAAGAAGGAATGAAAGAGGTTGGATGTTTAGATGAGGACAAAAGAATGAAAGAAAGAAAGAGAGAAAGAGAGAGAGAGAGAAAGAAAGAAGATTGATAGATGAGAAAGAAAGAATGTAAGAAATTAATAGAGAGAGAAAGAAACAGTGAGAGAAAGAAAGAAAGAAGAAAGAGGTTTGATGTATAGATGAGGACAAAAGAATGAAAGAAAGAAAGAGAGAGAGAGAGAGAAAGAAGATGGATAGATGAGAAAGAAAGAATGAAAAAAATTAATAGAGAGAGAGAAAGAAACAGTGAGAGAAAAAAAGAGAGAGAGAGAAAGAAAGAAGATGGATAGATGAGAAAGAAAGAATGAAAGAAATTAATAGAGAGAGAAAGAAACAGTGAGAGAAAGAAAGAGAGAGAGAAAGAAAGAAGATGCATAGATGAGAAAGAAAGAATGAAAGAAACTAATACAGAGAGAGAAAGAAACAGTGAGATAAAGAAAGAAAGAGAGAGAGAGAAAGAAAGAAGATGGATAGATGAGAAAGAAAGAATGAAAGAAATTAATAGAGAGAGAGAAAGAAAGAGTGAGAGAAAGAAAGAAAGAAAGAGGTTGGATGTATAGATAAGGACGAAAGAATGAAAGAAAGAAAGAGAGAGAGAGAGAAAGAAAGAAGATGGATAGATGAGAAAGAAAGAATGAAAGAAATTAATAGAGAGAGGGAAAGAAAGAAAGAAAGAGATAGAAAGAAAGAAAATGGGTACATGAGAAAGAAAGAAAGAATGAAGATGGATAGAAGTGAAAGAAAGAAAGAAAGAGGATGGAAAAAAGGATGGAGGGATAGATGAGAAAGAGAGAAAGAGAGAGAATGGATAGATGAGAGAAAGAAAGAAAGAAAGAGGTTGGATGTATAGATTAGGACAAAAGAATGAAAGAAAGAAAGAAAGAAAGAGAGAGAAAGAAAGAAGATGGATAGATGAGAAAGAAAGAATGAAAAAAAGAAAGAGAGAGAGAGAGAAAGAAGATGGATAGATGAGAAAGAAAGAATGAAAGAAATTAATAGAGAGAGAGAAAGAAACAGTGAGAGAAAGAAAGAAAGAAAGAAACAGGTTGGATGTATAGATGAGAACGAAAGAATGAAAGAAAGAAAGAAAGAGAGAGAAAGAACGAAGAAGGATAGATGAGAAAGAAAGAATGAAAGAAATTAATAGAGAGAAGGAAACAGTGAGAGAAAAAGAAAGAAAGAAAGAAAGAGGTTGGATGTATAGATGAGGACGAAAGAATGAAAAAAAGAAAGAGAGAGAGAGAGAAAGAAGATGGATAGATGAGAAAGAAAGAATGAAAGAAATTAATAGAGAGAGAGAAAGAAACAGTGAGAGAAAGAAAGAAAGAAAGAAACAGGTTGGATGTATAGATGAGAACGAAAGAATGAAAGAAAGAAAGAGAGAGAGAGAGAAAGAGAGAAGATGGATAGATGAGAAAGAAAGAATGAAAGAAATTAATAGAGAGAGAAAGAAACAGTGAGAGAAAGAAAGAAA
The DNA here is from genome assembly GCA_035047345.1 of Bradypodion ventrale. Lineage (NCBI taxonomy): Eukaryota > Metazoa > Chordata > Lepidosauria > Squamata > Chamaeleonidae > Bradypodion > Bradypodion ventrale. The sequence continues at coordinate 21,633,805 of JAWDJE010000012.1, forward strand.
GAAGGAAGGAAGGAAAGAGGTTGGATGTATAGATGAGGACAAAAGAATGAAAGAAAGAAAGAGAGAGAGAGAGAGAAAGAAGATTGATAGATGAGAAAGAAAGAATGAAAGAAATTAATAGAGAGAGAAAGAAACAGTGAGAGAAAGAGAGAGAGAGAGAGAGAAAGAAAGAAGATGGATAGATGAGAAAGAAAGAATGAAAGAAATTAATAGAGAGAGAGAAAGAAACAGTGAGAGAAAGAAAGAAAGAAAGAGGTTGGATGTATAGATGAGGACAAAAGAATGAAAGAAAGAGTGAGAGAGAGAGAGAAAGAAAGATGGATAGATGAGAAAGGAAGAATGAAAGAAATTAATAGAGAGAGAGAAAGAAACAGTGAGAGAAAGAAAGAAAAAAGGAAAGAAAGAGGTTGGATGTATAGATGAGGACAAAAGAATGAAAGAAAGATAGAGAGATAGAGAGAAAGAAAGAAGATGGCTAGATGAGAAAGAAAGAATGAAAGAAATTAATAGAGAGAGAGAGAAAGAAACAGTGAGAGAAAGAAAGAAAGAGAGAGAGAGAGATAGAAAGAAAGAAGATGGATAGATGAGAAATAAAGAATGAAAGAAATTAATAGAGAAAGTAACAGTCAGAGAAAGAAAGAAAGAAAGAGGTTGGATGTATAGATGCGGACGAAAGAATGAAAGAGAGAGAGAGAGAGGGAGAGAGAGAGAGAAAGAAGATTGATAGATGAGAAAGAAAGAATGAAAGAAATTAATAGAGAGAGAGAAAGAAACAGTGAGAGAAAGAAAGAAAGAAAGAAGGGAAGAAAGAGGTTGGATGTACGGATGAGTACGAAAGAATGAAAGAAAGAGAGAGAGAGAAAGAAAGAAAGAAAATGGATAGATGAGAAAGAAAGAATGAAAGAAATTAATAGAGAGAGAGAAAGAAACAGTGAGAGAAAGAAAGAAAGAAGGAAAGAAAGAGGTTGGATGTATAGATGCGGACGAAAGAATGAAAGAAAGAAAGAGAGAGAGAGAAAGAAACAGTGAGAGAAAGAAAGAAAGAAGGAAAGAAAGAGGTTAGATGTATAGATGAGGACGAAAGAATGAAAGAATGAAAGAGAGAGAGAGAGAGAGAGAGAGAGAGAGAGAAGATTGATAGATGAGAAAGAAAGAATGAAAGAAATTAATAGAGAGAGAAAGAAACAGTGACAGAAGGAAAGAGAGAGAAAGAAAGAAGATGGATAGATGAGAAAGAAAGAAATTAATAGAGAGAGAGAAAGAAACAGTGAGAGAAAGAAAGAAGGAAAGAAAGAGGTTGGTTGTATAGATGAGGACAAAAGAATGAAAGAAAGAAAGAGAGAGAGAGAGAGAAAGAAGATTGATAGATGAGAAAGAAAGAATGAAAGAAATTAATAGAGAGAGAAAGAAACAGTGAGAGAAAGAAAGAGAGAGGTTGGATGTATAGATTAGGACGAAAGAATGAATGAAAGAAAGAGAGAGACAGAAAGAAAGAACATGGATAGATGAGAAAGAAAGAATGAAAGAAATTAATAGAGAAAGAGAAGAAACAGTGAGAGAAAGAAACAAAGAAGGAAAGAAAGAGGTTGGATGTATAGATGAGGACAAAAGAATGAAAGAAAGAAGGAGAGAGAGAGAGAAAGAAAGAAGATGGATAGATGAGAAAGAATGAATGAACGAAATTAATAGAGAGAGAGAAAGAAACAGTGAGAGAAAGAAAGAAAGGAAGGAAGAGGTTGGATGTATAGATGAGGATGAAAGAAAGAAAGAGAGAGAGAAAGAAATAAGATGGATAGATGAGAAAGAAAGAATGAAAGAAATTAATAGAGAGAAAGAAACAGTGAGAGAATGAAAGAAAAAAAGAAAGAGCTTGGTTGTATAGATGAGGACGAAAGAATGAAAGAAAGAAAGATAGAGAGAGAGAGAAAGAAAGAAGATTGATAGATGAGAAAGAAAGAAGGAATGAAATGAATAGAGAGAGAGAGAAACAATGAGAGAAAGAAAGAGGTTGGATGTATAGATGAGTACGAAAGAATGAAAGAAAGAAGGAGAGAGAAAGAGAAGATGGATAGATGAGAAAGAAAGAATGAAAGAAATTAATAGAGAGAGAAAGAAACAGTGGGAGACAGAAAGAAAGAAAGAGGTTGGATGTATAGATGAGGACAAAAGAATGAAAGAAAGAAAGAGAGAAAGAGAGAGAGAAAGAAAGAAGATTGATAGATGAGAAAGAAAGAATGAAAGAAATTAATAGAGAGAGAGAAAGAAACAGTGAGAGAAAGAAAGAAAGAAAGAGAGAGAGAAGATGGATAGATGAGAAAGAAAGAATGAAAGAAATTAATAGAGAGAGAGAAAGAAACAGTGAGAGAAAGAAAGAAAGAGAGAGAAAGAAAAAAGAAGATGGATAGATGAGAAAGAAAGAATGAAAGAAATTAATAGAGAGAGAGAAAGAAACAGTGAGAGAAAGAAAGAAAGAAGGAAAGAAAGAGGTTGGATGTATAGATGAGGACAAAAGAATGAAAGAAAGAGAGAGAGAGAGAGAAAGAAAGAAGATGGATAGATGAGGACAAAAGAATGAAAGAAAGATAGAGAGAGAGAGAGAGAGAAAGAAAGAAGATGGATAGATGAGAAAGAACGAATGAAAGAAATTAATAGAGAGAGAAAGAAATAGTGAGAGAAAGAAAGAAAGAGAGAGAGAGAGAAAGAAAGAAGATGGATAGATGAGAAAGAAAGAATGAAAGAAATTAACAGAAAGAGAGAAAGAAACAGTGAGAGAAAGAAAGAAGGAAAGAAAGAGGTTGGATGTATAGATGAGGACAAAAGAATGAAAGAGAGAGAGAGAGAGAAAGAAAGAAGATGGATAGATGAGAAAGAAAGAATGAAAGAAATTAATAGACAGAGAAAGAATCAGTGAGAGAAAGAAAGAAAGAGAGAGAGAGAAAGAAGATGGATAGATGAGAAAGAATGAAAGAAATTAATAGAGAGAGAGAAAGAAACAGTGAGAGAAAGAAAGAATGAAAGAAAGAAAGAGGTTGGATGTATAGATGACGACGAAAGAATGAAAGAAAGATAGAGAGAGAGAGAAAGAAAGAAAGAAGATGGATAGATGAGAAAGAAAGAATGAAAGAAATTAATAGAGAGGGAGAAATAAGCAGTGAGAGAAAGAAAGAAAGAAAGAAAGAAAGAAAGAGGTTGGATGTATAGATGAGGACAAAAGAATGAAAGAAAGAAAGAGCGAGAGAGAAAGAAAGAAAGAAGATTGATAGATGAGAAAGAAAGAATGAAAGAAATTAATAGAGAGAGAGAAAGAAACAGTGAGAGAAAGAAAGAAGGAAAGAAAGAGGTTGGATGTATAGATGAGGACGAAAGAATGAAAGAAAGAGAGAGAGGGAGAGAGAGAAAGAAAGACGATTGATAGATGAGAAAGAAAGAATGAAAGAAATTAATAGAGAGAGAGAAAGAAACAGTGAGAGAAAGAAAGAAGGAAAGAAAGAGGTTGGATGTATAGATGAGGACGAAAGAATGAAAGAAAGGGAGAGAGGGAGAGAGAGAAAGAAAGACGATTGATAGATGAGAAAGAAAGAATGAAAGAAATTAATAGAGAGAGAGAAAGAAACAGTGAGAGAAAGAAAGAAGGAAAGAAAGAGGTTGGATGTATAGATGAGGACGAAAGAATGAAAGAAAGAGAGAGAGGGAGAGAGAGAAAGAAAGACGATTGATAGATGAGAAAGAAAGAATGAAAGAAATTAATAGAGAGAGAGAAAGAAACAGTGAGAGAAAGAAAGAAGGAAAGAAAGAGGTTGGATGTATAGATGAGGACGAAAGAATGAAAGAAAGGGAGAGAGGGAGAGAGAGAAAGAAAGAAGATTGATAGATGAGAAAGAAATAATGAAAGAAATTAATACAGAGAGAGAAAGAAACAGTGAGAGAAAGAAAGGAAAGAAAGAGGTTGGATGTATAGATGAGGACGAAAGAATGAAAGAAAGAAAGAGAGAGAGAGAGAGAGAGAGAAGATGGATAGATGAGAAAGAAAGAATGCTAGAAATTAATAGAGAGAGAGAAAGAAACAGTGAGAGAAAGAAAGAAGGAAAGAAAGAGGTTGGATGTATAGATGAGGACGAAAGAATGAAAGAAAGGGAGAGAGGGAGAGAGAGAAAGAAAGAAGATTGATAGATGAGAAAGAAATAATGAAAGAAATTAATACAGAGAGAGAAAGAAACAGTGAGAGAAAGAAAGGAAAGAAAGAGGTTGGATGTATAGATGAGGACGAAAGAATGAAAGAAAGAAAGAGAGAGAGAGAGAGAAGATGGATAGATGAGAAAGAAAGAATGAAAGAAATTAATAGAGAGAGAGAAAGAAACAGTGAGAGAAAGAAAGAAGGAAAGAAAGAGGTTGGATGTATAGATGAGGACGAAAGAATGAAAGAAAGGGAGAGAGGGAGAGAGAGAAAGAAAGAAGATTGATAGATGAGAAAGAAATAATGAAAGAAATTAATACAGAGAGAGAAAGAAACAGTGAGAGAAAGAAAGGAAAGAAAGAGGTTGGATGTATAGATGAGGACAAAAGAATGAAAGAAAGAGAGAGAGAGAAAAAAAGAAAATGGATAGATGAAAAAGAAAGAATGAAAGAAATTAATAGAGAGAGAGAAAGAAACAGTGAGAGAAAGAAAGAGAGAGAGAGAGAAAGAAGATGGATAGATGAGAAAGAAAGAATGAAAGAAATTAATGGAGAGAGAAAGAAACAGTGAGAGAAAGAAAGAAGGAAAGAAAGAGGTTGGATGTATAGATGAGGACAAAAGAATGAAAGAAAGAGAGAGAGGGAGAGAGAGAAAGAAAGAAGATGGATAGATGAGAAAGAAAGAATGAAAGAAATTAATAGAGAGAGAGAAAAAAACAGTGAGAGAAAGAAAGAAAGAGAGAGAGAGAGAGAAAGAAGATGGATAGATGAGAAAGAAAGAATGCTAGAAATTAATAGAGAGAGAGAAAGAAACAGTTGAAGAAAGAAAGAAAGAGAGGTTGGATGTATAGAAGAGGACGAAAGAATGAAAGAAAGAAAGAGAAAAAGAGAGAGAGAAAGAAAGAAGATTGATAGATGAGAAAGAAAGAATGAAAGAAATTAAAAGAGAGAGAAAGAAACAGTGAGAGAAAGAAAGAGAGAGAGATAGAAGGATAGATGAGAATGAAAGAATGAAAGAAATTAATAGAGAGAGAGAAAGAAACAGTGAGAGAAAGAAAGAAAGAAGGAAGGAAAGAGGGTGGACGTATAGATAAGGACAAAAGAATGAAAGAAAGAGAGAGAGAGAGAGAGAGAAGATTGATAGATGAGAAAGAAAGAATGAAAGAAATTAATAGAGAGAGAGAAAGAAACAGTGAGAGAAAGAAAGAAAGTGGTTGGATGTATAGATGAGGACGAAAGATAAAAAAGAAAGAGAGAGAGAGAGAAAAAGAAAGAAGATGGACAGATGAGAAAGAACGAATGAAAGAAATTAATAGAGAAAGAGAAAGAAACAGTGAGAGAAAGAAAGAAAGAAAGAAAGAGGTTGGATGTATAGATGAGGACGAAAGAATGAAAGAAAGAAAGAGAGAAAGAGAGAGAGAGAGAAAGAAAGAAGATTGATAGATGAGAAAGAAAGAATGTAAGAAATTAATAGAGAGAGAAAGAAACAGTGAGAGAAAGAAAGAGAGAGAGAGAGAGAAAGAAGATGGATAGATGAGAAAGAAAGAATGAAAGAAATTAATAGAGAGAGAGAAAGAAACAGTGAGAGAAAAAAAGAAAGAAAGAGGTTGGATGTATAGATGAGGACGAAAGAATGAAAGAAAGAAAGAGAGAGAGAGAGAAAGAAAGAAGATTGATAGATGAGAAAGAAAGAAGGAATGAAATTAATAGAGAGAGAGAGAAACAATGAGAGAAAGAAAGAGGTTGGATGTATAGATGAGTACGAAAGAATGAAAGAAAGAAAGAAAGAGAGAGAAAGAAAGAAGATGGATAGATGAGAAAGAAAGAATGAAAGAAATTAATAGAGAGAGAGAAAGAAACAGTGAGAGAAAGAAAGAAAGAAGGAATGAAAGAGATTGGATGTATAGATGAGGACAAAAGAATGAAAGAAAGAAAGAGAGAAAGAGAGAGAGAGAGAGAAGATTGATAGATGAGAAAGAAAGAATGAAAGAAATTAAAAGAGAGAGAAGGAAACAGTGAGAGAAAGAAAGAGAGAGAGAGAGAGATAGAAGATGGATAGATGAGAAAGAAAGAATGAAAGAAATTAATAGAGAGAGAGAAAGAAACAGTGAGAGAAAGAAAGAAAAAGAGAGAGAGAGAGAAAGAAAGAAGATGGATAGATGAGAAAGAAAGAATGAAAGAAATTAATAGAGAGAGAGAAAGAAACAGTGAGAGAAAGAAAGAAGGAAAGAAAGAGGTTGGACGTATAGATGAGGACAAAAGAATGAAAGAAAGAGAGAGAGAGAGAGAAGATTGATAGATGAGAAAGAAAGAATGAAAGAAATTAATAGAGAGAGAGAAAGAAACAGTGAGAGAAAGAAAGAAAGAAAGAGGTTGGATGTATAGATGAGGACGAAACAATGAAAGAAAGAGAGAGAGAGAGAGAAAGAAAGAAAGAAGATGGATAGATGAGAAAGAAAGAATGAACGAAATTAATAGAGAGAGAGAAAGAAACAGTGAGCGAAAGAAAGAAAGAGAGAGAGAAGATGGATAGATGAGAAAGAAAGAATGTAAGAAATTAATAGAGAGAGAGAAAGAAACAGTGAGAGAAAGAAAGAAAGAAAGAAGGAAAGAAAGAGGTTGGACGTATAGATGAGGACAAAAGAATGAAAGAAAGAGAGAGAGAGAGAAGATTGATAGATGAGAAAGAAAGAATGAAAGAAATTAATAGAGAGAGAGAAAGAAACAGTGAGAGAAAGAAAGAAAGAAAGTGGTTGGATGTAGAGATAAGGACGAAAGAATGAAACAAAGAAAGAGAGAGAGAGAGAGGAAGAAGATTGATAGCTGAGAAAGAAAGAATGAAAGAAATTAATAGAGAGAGAGAAAGAAACAGTGAAAGAAAGAAAGAAAGAGAGAAAGAGAGAGAGAGAGAGAAGATGGATAGATGAGAAAGAAAGAATGAAAGAAATTAATAGAGAGAGATAGAGAAACAGTGAGAGAAAGAAAGAAAGAAGGAAAGAAAGAGGTTGGATGTATAGATGAGGACAAAAGAATGAAAGAAAGAAAGAGATAGAGAGAGAAAGAAGATGGATAGATGAGAAAGAAAGAATGAAAGAAATTAATAGAGAGAGAGAAAGAAACAGTGAGAGAAAGAAAGAAAGAGGTTGGATGTATAGATGAGGACGAAAGAATGAAAGAAAGAGAGAGAGGAAGAGAGAGAAAGAAAGAAGATGGATAGATGAGAAAGAAAGAATGAAAGATAATTAATAGAGAGAGAGAAAGAAACAGTGACAGAAAGAAAGAAACAGAGAGAAAGAGAAAGAAAGAAGGTGGATAGATGAGAAAGAAAGAAAGAAAGAAATTAATAGAGAGAGAGAAAGAAACAGTGAGAGAAAGAAAGAGAGAGAGAGAGAAAGAAAGAAGTTGGATAGATGAGAAAGAAAGAATGAAAGAAATTAATAGAGAGAGAAAGAAACAGTGAGAGAAAGAAAGAGAGAGAGAGAGAAAGAAAAAAGATGGATAGATGAGAAAGAAAGAATGAAAGAAATTAATAGAGCGAGAGAAAGAAACAGTGAGAGAAAGAAAGAGAGAGAGAGAGAGAAAGAAAGAAGTTGGATAGATGAGAAAGAAAGAATGAAAGAAATTAATAGAGAGAGAAAGAAACACTGAGAGAAAGAAAGAAAGAAAGAAAGAGGTTGGATGTATAGATGAAGACGAAAGAATGAATGAAAGAGAGAGAGAGAAAGAAAGAAGATGGATAGATGAGAAAGAAAGAATGAATGAAATTAATAGAGAGAGAGAAAGAAACAGTGAGAGAAAGAAAGAAAAAAAGAAAGAGGGTGGATGTATAGATGAAGACGAAAGTATGAAAGAATGAAAGAGAGAGAGAGAGAGAAAGAAAGAAGATGGATAGATGAGAAAGAAAGAATGAAAGAAATTAATAGAGAGAGAGAAAGAAACAGTGAGAGAAAGAAAGAGAGAGAGAGAGAAAGAAAGAAGTTGGATAGATGAGAAAGAAAGAATGAAAGAAATTAATAGAGAGAGAAAGAAACACTGAGAGAAAGAAAGAAAGAAAGAAAGAGGTTGGATGTATAGATGAGGACGAAAGAATGAATGAAAGAGAGAGAGAGAAAGAAAGAAGATGGATAGATGAGAAAGAATGAATGAATGAAATTAATAGAGAGAGAGAAAGAAACAGTGAGAAAAAGAAAGAAAAAAAGAAAGAGGGTGGATGTATAGATGAGGACGAAAGAATGAAAGAATGAAAGAGAGAGAGAGAGAGAGAAAGAAGATTGATAGATGAGAAAGAAAGAATGAAAGAAATTAATAGAGAGAGAGAAAGAAACAGTGACAGAAAGAAAGAAACAGAGAGAAAGAGAAAGAAAGAAGATGGATAGATAAGAAAGAAAGAAAGAAAGAAATTAATAGAGAGAGAGAAAGAAACAGTGAGAGAAAGAAAGAGAGAGAGAGAGAAAGAAGTTGGATAGATGAGAAAGAAAGAATGAATGAAATTAATAGAGAGAGAAAGAAACAGTGAGAGAAAGAAAGAAAGAGAGAGAGAAGATGGATAGATGAGAAAGAAAGAATGAAAGAAATTAATAGAGAGAGAAAGAAACACTGAGAGAAAGAAAGAAAGAAAAAAGGAAGAGGTTGGATGTATAGATGACGATGAAAGAATGAAAGAAAGAAAGAAAGAAAGAGAGAGAGAGAGAAAGAAAGAAGATGGATAGATGAGAAAGAATGAATGAATGAAATTAATAGAGAGAGAGAAAGAAACAGTGAGAGAAAGAAAGAAAGAAAGAGGTTGGATGTATAGATGAGGACGAAACAATGAAAGAAAGAGAGAGAGAGAGAGAGAGAAAGAAAGAAAGAAGATGGATAGATGAGAAAGAAAGAATGTAAGAAATTAATAGAGAGAGAAAGAAACAGTGAGAGAAAGAAAGAAAGAAGGAAAGAAAGAGGTTGGACGTATAGATGAGGACAAAAGAATGAAAGAAAGAGAGAGAGAGAGAAGATTGATAGATGAGAAAGAAAGAATGAAAGAAATTAATAGAGAGAGAGAAAGAAACAGTGAGAGAAAGAAAGAAAGAAAGTGGTTGGATGTAGAGATAAGGACGAAAGAATGAAACAAAGAAAGAGAGAGAGAGAGAGGAAGAAGATTGATAGATGAGAAAGAAAGAATGAAAGAAATTAAGAGAGAGAGAGAAAGAAACAGTGAAAGAAAGAAAGAAAGAAGGAAAGAAAGAGGTTGGATGTATAGATGAGGACAAAAGAATGAAAGAAAGAAAGAGATAGAGAGAGAAAGAAGATGGATAGATGAGAAAGAAAGAATAAAAGATAATTAATAGAGAGAGAGAAAGAAACAGTGACAGAAAGAAAGAAACAGAGAGAAAGAGAAAGAAAGAAGATGGATAGATGAGAAAGAAAGAAAGAAAGAAATTAATAGAGAGAGAGAAAGAAACAGTGAGAGAAAGAAAGAGAGAGAGAGAGAAAGAAAGAAGTTGGATAGATGAGAAAGAAAGAATGAAAGAAATTAATAGAGAGAGAAACAGTGAGAGAAAGAAAGAGAGAGAGAGAAAGAAAAAAGATGGATAGATGAGAAAGAAAGAATGAAAGAAATTAATAGAGAGAGAGAAAGAAACAGTGAGAGAAAGAAAGAGAGAGAGAGAGAAAGAAAGAAGTTGGATAGATGAGAAAGAAAGAATGAAAGAAATTAATAGAGAGAGAAAGAAACACTGAGAGAAAGAAAGAAAGAAAGAAAGAGGTTGGATGGATAGATGAGAAAGAAAGAATGAAAGAAATTAATAGAGAGAGAGAAAGAAACAGTGAGAGAAAGAAAGAAAGTGGTTGGATGTATAGATGAGGACGAAAGATAAAAAAAGAAAGAGTGAGAGAGAGAGAAAGAAAGAAGATGGATAGATGAGAAAGAACGAATGAAAGAAATTAATAGAGAAAGAGAAAGAAACAGTGAGAGAAAGAAAGAAAGAGGTTGGATGTATAGATGAGGACAAAAGAATGAAAGAAAGAAAGAGATAGAGAGAGAAAGAAGATGGATAGATGAGAAAGAAAGAATGAAAGAAATTAATAGAGAGAGAGAAAGAAACAGTGAGAGAAAGAAAGAAACAGAGAGAAAGAGAAAGAAAGAAGATGGATAGATGAGAAAGAAAGAAAGAAAGAAATTAATAGAGAGAGAGAAAGAAACAGTGAGAGAAAGAAAGAGAGAGAGAGAGAAAGAAAGAAGTTGGATAGATGAGAAAGAAAGAATGAAAGAAATTAATAGAGAGAGAAAGAAACAGTGAGAGAAAGAAAGAGAGAGAGAGAGAAAGAAAAAAGATGGATAGATGAGAAAGAAAGAATGAAAGAAATTAATAGAGCGAGAGAAAGAAACAGTGAGAGAAAGAAAGAGAGAGAGAGAGAAAGAAAGAAGTTGGATAGATGAGAAAGAAAGAATGAAAGAAATTAATAGAGAGAGAAAGAAACACTGAGAGAAAGAAAGAAAGAAAGAAAGAGGTTGGATGTATAGATGAGGACGAAAGAATGAATGAAAGAGAGAGAGAGAAAGAAAGAAGATGGATAGATGAGAAAGAATAAATGAATGAAATTAATAGAGAGAGAGAAAGAAACAGTGAGAGAAAGAAAGAAAAAAAGAAAGAGGGTGGATGTATAGATGAAAGAATGAAAGAATGAAAGAGAGAGAGAGAGAGAAAGAAAGAAGATGGATAGATGAGAAAGAAAGAATGAAAGAAATTAATAGAGAGAGAGAAAGAAACAGTGAGAGAAAGAAAGAGAGAGAGAGAGAGAAAGAAAGAAGTTGGATAGATGAGAAAGAAAGAATGAAAGAAATTAATAGAGAGAGACAGAAACACTGAGAGAAAGAAAGAAAGAAAGAAAGAGGTTGGATGTATAGATGAGGACGAAAGAATGAATGAAAGAGAGAGAGAGAAAGAAAGAAAGAAGATGGATAGATGAGAAAGAATGAATGAATGAAATTAATAGAGAGAGAGAAAGAAACAGTGAGAGAAAGAAAGAAAAAAGAAAGAGGGTGGATGTATAGATGACGACGAAAGAATGAAAGAATGAAAGAGAGAGAGAGAGAGAGAAAGAAAGAAGATTGATAGATGAGAAAGAAAGAATGAAAGAAATTAATAGAGAGAGAGAAAGAAACAGTGACAGAAAGAAAGAAACAGAGAGAAAGAGAAAGAAAGAAGATGGATAGATAAGAAAGAAAGAAAGAAATTAATAGAGAGAGAGAAAGAAACAGTGAGAGAAAGAAAGAGAGAGAGAGAGAAAGAAGTTGGATAGATGAGAAAGAAAGAATGAAAGAAATTAATAGAGAGAGAAAGAAACAGTGAGAGAAAGAAAGAGAGAGAGAGAGAAAGAAAGAAGATGGATAGATGAGAAAGAAAGAATGAAAGAAATTAATAGAGAGAGAGAAAGAAACAGTGAGAGAAAGAAAGAAAGAGAGAGAAGATGGATAGATGAGAAAGAAAGAATGAAAGAAATTAATAGAGAGAGAAAGAAACACTGAGAGAAAGAAAGAAAGAAAAAAGGAAGAGGTTGGATGTATAGATGACGATGAAAGAATGAAAGAAAGAAAGAGAGAGAGAAAGAAAGAAGATGGATAGATGAGAAAGAATGAATGAATGAAATTAATAGAGAGATAGAAAGAAACAGTGAGAGAAAGAAAGAAAAAAAGAAAGAGAGTGGATGTATAGATGAGGACGAAAGAATGAAAGAAAGAAAGAGAGAGAGAAAGAAAGAAGATGGACAGATGAGAAAGAAAGAATGAAAGAAATTAATAGAGAGAGAGAAAGAAACAGTGAGAGAAAGAAAGAAAGAAGGAAAGAAAGAGGTCGGATGTATAGATGAGGACAAAAGAATGAAAGAAAGAAAGAGAGAGAGAGAGAAAGAAGGAAGATTGATAGATGAGAAAGAAAGAATGAAAGAAATTAATAGAGAGAGAAAGAAACAGTGAGAGAAAGAAAGAGAGAGAGAAAGAAAGAAGATGGATAGATGAGAAAGAAAGAATGAAAGAAATTAATAGAGAGAGAGAAAGAAACAGTGAGAGAAAGAAAGAAAGAGAGAGAGAGAGAGAGAGAAAGATGGATAGATGAGAAAGAAAGAATGAAAGAAATTAATAGAGAGAGAGAAAGAAACAGTGAGAGAAAGAAAGAAAGAAGGAAAGAAAGAGGTTGGATGTATAGATGAGGACGAAAGAATGAAAAAAGAAAGAGAGAGAGAGAAGATGGAAAGATGAGAAAGAAAGAATGAAAGAAATTAATAGAGAGAGAGAAAGAAACAGTGAGAGAAAGAAAGAAAGAAGGAAAGAAAGAGGTTGGATGTATAGATGAGGACAAAAGAATGAAAGAAAGAAAGAGAGAGAGAGAGAGAGAAAGAAGATTGATAGATTAGAAAGAAAGAATGAAAGAAATTAATAGAGAGAAAGAAAGAAACAGTGAGAGAAATAAAGAAAGAAAGAAAGAGGTTGGGTGTATAAATGAGGACGAAAGAATGAAAGAAAGAAAGAGAGAGAGAGAGAAAGAAAGAAGATGGATAGATGAGAAAGAAAGAATGAAAGAAATTAATAGAGAGAGAGAAAGAAACAATGAGAGAAAGAAAGAAAGAAGGAAAGAAAGAGGTTGGATGTATAGATAAGGACAAAAGAATGAAAGAAAGAAAGAGAGAGAGAGAAAGAAAGAAAGAAGATTGATAGATGAGAAAGAAAGAATGAAAGAAATTAATAGAGAGAGAGAGAAGGAAACAGTGAAAGAAAGAATGAAAGAGGTTGGATGTATAGATGAGGACGAAAGAATGAAAGAAAGAGAGAGAGAGAGAGAGAGAGAAAGAAAGAAGATGGATAGATGAGAAAGAAAGAATGTAAGATAATTAATAGAGAGAGAGAAAGAAACAGTGAGAGAAAGAAAGAAAGAAAAAAGGAAGAGGTTGGATGTATAGATGACGATGAAAGAATGAAAGAAAGAAAGAGAGAGAGAGAGAGAGAGAGAGAAAGAAGATGGATAGATGAGAAAGAATGAATGAATGAAATTAATAGAGAGAGAGAAAGAAACAGTGAGAGAAAGAAAGAAAGAAGGAAAGAAAGAGGTCGGATGTACAGATGAGGACAAAAGAATGAAAGAAAGAGAGAGAGAGAGAGAGAGAGAAAGAAGATGGATAGATGAGAAAGAAAGAATGAAAGAAATTAATAGAGAGAAAGAAACAGTGAGAGAAAGAAAGAAAGAAGGAAAGAGATTGGATGTATAGATGAGGACAAAAGAATGAAAGAAAGAAAGAGAGAGTGAGAGAAAGAAAGAAGATGGATAGATGAGAAAGAATGAATGAATGAAATTAATAGAGAGAGAAAGAAACAGTGAGAGAAAGAAAGAGAGAGAGAAAGAAAGAAGATGGATAGATGAGAAAGAAAGAATGAAAGAAATTAATAGAGAGAGAGAAAGAAACAGTGAGAGAAAGAAAGAAAGAGAGAGAGAGAGAGAGAGAGAAAGATGGATAGATGAGAAAGAAAGAATGAAAGAAATTAATAGAGAGAGGGAAAGAAACAGTGAGAGAAAGAAAGAAAGAAGGAAAGAAAGAGGTCGGATGTACAGATGAGGACAAAAGAATGAAAGAAAGAGAGAGAGAGAGAGAAAGAAGATGGATAGATGAGAAAGAATGAATGAATGAAATTAATAGAGAGAGAAAGAAACAGTGAGAGAAAGAAAGAGAGAGAAAGAAAGAAGATGGATAGATGAGAAAGAAAGAATGAAAGAAATTAATAGAGAGAGAGAAAGAAACAGTGAGAGAAAGAAAGAAAGAAGGAAAGAAAGAGGTCGGATGTACAGATGAGGACAAAAGAATGAAAGAAAGAGAGAGAGAGAAAGAAAGAAGATGGATAGATGAGAAAGAATGAATGAATGAAATTAATAGAGAGAGAAAGAAACAGTGAGAGAAAGAAAGAGACAGAGAAAGAAACAGTGAGAGAAAGAAAGAAAGAAGGAAAGAAAGTGGTCGGATGTACAGATGAGGACAAAAGAATGAAAGAAAGAGAGAGAGAGAGAGAGAAAGAAGATGGATAGATGAGAAAGAAAGAATGAAAGAAATTAATAGAGAGAGAGAAAGAAACAGTGAGAGAAAGAAAGAAAGAAGGAATGAAAGAGGTTGGATGTTTAGATGAGGACAAAAGAATGAAAGAAAGAAAGAGAGAGAGAGAGAGAAAGAAGATTGATAGATGAGAAAGAAAGAATGAAAGAAATTAATAGAGAGAGAGGAAGAAACAGTGAGAGAAAGAAAGAAAGAAGGAATGAAAGAGGTTGGATGTTTAGATGAGGACAAAAGAATGAAAGAAATAAAGAGAGAAAGAGAGAGAGAGAGAAAGAAAGAAGATTGATAGATGAGAAAGAAAGAATGTAAGAAATTAATAGAGAGAGAAAGAAACAGTGAGAGAAAGAAAGAGAGAGAGAGAGAGAAAGAAGATGGATAGATGAGAAAGAAAGAATGAAAGAAATTAATAGAGAGAGAGAAAGAAACAGTGAGAGAAAGAAAGAAAGAAAGAAAGAAAGAGGTTGGATGTATAGATGAGGACGAAAGAATGAAAGAAAGAAAGAGAGAGAGAGAGAGAAGATGGATAGATGAGAAAGAAAGAATGAAAGAAATTAATAGAGAGAGAGAAAGAAACAGTGAGAGAAAGAAAGAAAGAAGGAATGAAAGAGGTTGGATGTTTAGATGAGGACAAAAGAATGAAAGAAAGAAAGAGAGAGAGAGAAAGAAAGAAGATTGATAGATGAGAAAGAAAGAAGGAATGAAATTAATAGAGAGAGAGAGAAACAAGGAGAGAAAGAAAGAGGTTGGATGTATAGATGAGTACGAAAGAATGAAAGAAAGAAAGAAAGAGAGAGAAAGAAAGAAGATGGATAGATGAGAAAGAAAGAATGAAAGAAATTAATAGAGAGAGAGAAAGAAACAGTGAGAGAAAGAAAGAAAGAAGGAATGAAAGAGATTGGATGTATAGATGAGGACAAAAGAATGAAAGAAAGAAAGAGAGAAAGAGAGAGAGAGAGAGAAGATTGATAGATGAGAAAGAAAGAATGAAAGAAATTAAAAGAGAGAGAAGGAAACAGTGAGAGAAAGAAAGAGAGAGAGAGAGAGATAGAAGATGGATAGATGAGAAAGAAAGAATGAAAGAAATTAATAGAGAGAGAGAAAGAAACAGTGAGAGAAAGAAAGAAAAAGAGAGAGAGAGAGAAAGAAAGAAGATGGATAGATGAGAAAGAAAGAATGAAAGAAATTAATAGAGAGAGAGAAAGAAACAGTGAGAGAAAGAAAGAAGGAAAGAAAGAGGTTGGACGTATAGATGAGGACAAAAGAATGAAAGAAAGAGAGAGAGAGAGAAGATTGATAGATGAGAAAGAAAGAATGAAATAAATTAAGAGAGAGAGAAAGAAACAGTGAGAGAAAGAAAGAAAGAAAGAGGTTGGATGTATAGATGAGGACGAAACAATGAAAGAAAGAGAGAGAGAGAGAGAAAGAAAGAAGATGGATAGATGAGAAAGAAAGTATGAACGAAATTAATAGAGAGAGAGAAAGAAACAGTGAGCGAAAGAAAGAAAGAGAGAGAGAAGATGGATAGATGAGAAAGAAAGAATGTAAGAAATTAATAGAGAGAGAAAGAAACAGTGAGAGAAAGAAAGAAGGAAAGAAAGAGGTTGGACGTATAGATGAGGACAAAAGAATGAAAGAAAGAGAGAGAGAGAGAAGATTGATAGATGAGAAAGAAAGAATGAAAGAAATTAATAGAGAGAGAGAAAGAAACAGTGAGAGAAAGAAAGAAAGAAAGTGGTTGGATGTAGAGATAAGGACGAAAGAATGAAACAAAGAAAGAGAGAGAGAGAGAGAGAGGAAGAAGATTGATAGATGAGAAAGAAAGAATGAAAGAAATTAATAGAGAGAGATAGAGAAACAGTGAGAGAAAGAAAGAAAGAAGGAAAGAAAGAGGTTGGATGTATAGATGAGGACAAAAGAATGAAAGAAAGAAAGAGATAGAGAGAGAAAGAAGATGGATAGATGAGAAAGAAAGAATGAAAGAAATTAATAGAGAGAGAGAAAGAAACAGTGAGAGAAAGAAAGAAAGAGGTTGGATGTATAGATGAGGACGAAAGAATGAAAGAAAGAGAGAGAGAGGGAGAGAGAGAAAGAAAGAAGATGGATAGATGAGAAAGAAAGAATGAAAGATAATTAATAGAGAGAAAGAAACAGTGACAGAAAGAAAGAAACAGAGAGAAAGAGAAAGAAAGAAGATGGATAGATGAGAAAGAAAGAAAGAAAGAAAGAAATTAATAGAGAGAGAGAAAGAAACAGTGAGAGAAAGAAAGAGAGAGAGAGAGAAAGAAAGAAGTTGGATAGATGAGAAAGAAAGAATGAAAGAAATTAATAGAGAGAGAAAGAAACACTGAGAGAGAAAAAGAAAGAAAGAAAGAGGTTGGATGTATAGATGAGGACGAAAGAATGAATGAAAGAGAGAGAGAGAAAGAAAGAAGATGGATAGATGAGAAAGAATGAATGAATGAAATTAATAGAGAGAGAGAAAGAAACAGTGAGAAAAAGAATGAAAGAAAGAAAGAGGGTGGATGTATAGATGAGGACGAAAGAATGAAAGAAAGAAAGAGAGAGAGAAAGAAAGAAGATGGACAGATAAGAAAGAAAGAAAGAAAGAAATTAATAGAGAGAGAGAAAGAAACAGTGAGAGAAAGAAAGAGAGAGAGAGAGAAAGAAGTTGGATAGATGAGAAAGAAAGAATGAAAGAAATTAATAGAGAGAGAGAAAGAAACAGTGAGAGAAAGAAAGAAAGAGAGAGAGAAAGAAGATGGATAGATGAGAAAGAAAGAATGAAAGAAATTAATAGAGAGAGAGAAAGAAACAGTGAGAGAAAGAAAGAGAGAGAGAGAGAAAGAAGATGGATAGATGAGAAAGAAAGAATGAAAGAAATTAATAGAGAGAGAGAAAGAAACAGTGAGAGAAAGAAAGAGAGAGAGAGAGAAAGAAGATGGATAGATGAGAAAGAAAGAATGAAAGAAATTAATAGAGAGAGAAAGAAACACTGAGAGAAAGAAAGAAAGAAAAAAGGAAGAGGTTGGATGTATAGATGACGATGAAAGAATGAAAGAAAGAAAGAGAGAGAGAGAGAAAGAAAGAAGATGGATAGATGAGAAAGAATGAATGAATGAAATTAATAGAGAGAGAGAAAGAAACAGTGAGAGAAAGAAAGAAAAAAAGAAAGAGGGTGGATGTATAGATGAGGACGAAAGAATGAAAGAAAGAAAGAGAGAGAGAAAGAAAGAAGATGGACAGATGAGAAAGAAAGAATGAAAGAAATTAATAGAGAGAGAGAAAGAAACAGTGAGAGAAAGAAAGAAAGAAGGAAAGAAAGAGGTCGGATGTACAGATGAGGACAAAAGAATGAAAGAAAGAGAGAGAGAGCGAGAGAGAAAGAAGATGGATAGATGAGAAAGAAAGAATGAAAGAAATTGATTGAGAGAGAGAAAGAAACAGTGAGAGAAAGTAAGAAGGAAAGAGATTGGATGTATAGATGAGGCCAAAAGAATGAAAGAAAGAAAGAGAGAGAGAGAGAAAGAAAGAAGATGGATAGATGAGAAAGAATGAATGAAAGAAATTAATAGAGAGAGAAAGAAACAGTGAGAGAAAGAAAGAGAGAGAGAAAGAAAGAAGATGGATAGATGAGAAAGAAAGAATGAAAGAAATTAATAGAGAGAGAGAAAGAAACAGTGAGAGAAAGAAAGAAAGAGAGAGAGAGAGAGAGAGAAAGATGGATAGATGAGAAAGAAAGAATGAAAGAAATTAATAGAGAGAGAGAAAGAAACAGTGATAGAAAGAAAGAAGGAAAGAAAGAGGTTGGTCGTATAGATGAGGACAAAAGAATGAAAGAAAGAAAGAGAGAGAGAGAGAAGATTGATAGATGAGAAAGAAAGAGTGAGTGAAAGAAAGAAAGAAGGAAAGAAAGAGGTTGGATGTATAGATGAGGACGAAAGAATGAAAAAAGAAAGAGAGAGAGAGAAGATGGAAAGATGAGAAAGAAAGAATGAAAGAAATTAATAGAGAGAGAGAAAGAAACAGTGAGAGAAAGAAAGAAAGAAGGAAAGAAAGAGGTTGGATGTATAGATGAGGACAAAAGAATGAAAGAAAGAAAGAGAGAGAGAGAGAGAGAAAGAAGATTGATAGATGAGAAAGAAAGAATGAAAGAAATTAATAGAGAGAAAGAAAGAAACAGTGAGAGAAATAAAGAAAGAAAGAAAGAGGTTGGATGTATAAATGAGGACGAAAGAATGAAAGAAAGAAAGAGAGAGAGAGAGAAAGAAAGAAGATGGATAGATGAGAAAGAAAGAATGAAAGAAATTAATAGAGAGAGAGAAAGAAACAATGAGAGAAAGAAAGAAAGAAGGAAAGAAAGAGGTTGGATGTATAGATAAGGACAAAAGAATGAAAGAAAGAAAGAGAGAGAGAGAAAGAAAGAAAGAAGATTGATAGATGAGAGAGAAAGAATGAAAGAAATTAATAGAGAGAGAGAAGGAAACAGTGAAAGAAAGAATGAAAGAGGTTGGATGTATAGATGAGGACGAAAGAATGAAAGAAAGAGAGAGAGAGAGAGAGAGAGAAAGAAAGAAGATGGATAGATGAGAAAGAAAGAATGAAAGATAATTAATAGAGAGAGAGAAACAGTGAGAGAAAGAAAGAAGGAAAGAAAGAGGTCGGATGTACAGATGAGGACAAAAGAATGAAAGAAAGAGAGAGAGAGAGAGAGAGAGAAAGAAGATGGATAGATGAGAAAGAAAGAATGAAAGAAATTAATAGAGAGAGAGAAAGAAACAGTGAGAGAAAGAAAGAAAGAAGGAAAGAAAGAGGTCGGATGTACAGATGAGGACAAAAGAATGAAAGAAAGAGAGAGAGAGAGAGAGAGAGAAAGAAGATGGATAGATGAGAAAGAAAGAATGAAAGAAATTAATAGAGAGAAAGAAACAGTGAGAGAAAGAAAGAAGGAAAGAAAGAGGTCGGATGTACAGATGAGGACAAAAGAATGAAAGAAAGAGAGAGAGAGAGAGAGAGAAAGAAGATGGATAGATGAGAAAGAAAGAATGAAAGAAATTAATAGAGAGAGAGAAACAGTGAGAGAAAGAAAGAAAGAAGGAAAGAGATTGGATGTATAGATGAGGACAAAAGAATGAAAGAAAGAAAGAGAGAGAGAGAAAGAAAGAAGATGGATAGATGAGAAAGAATGAATGAATGAAATTAATAGAGAGAGAAAGAAACAGTGAGAGAAAGAAAGAGAGAGAGAAAGAAAGAAGATGGATAGATGAGAAAGAAAGAATGAAAGAAATTAATAGAGAGAGAGAAAGAAACAGTGAGAGAAAGAAAGAAAGAAGGAAAGAAAGAGGTCGGATGTACAGATGAGGACAAAAGAATGAAAGAAAGAGAGAGAGAGAGAGAGAAAGAAGATGGATAGATGAGAAAGAATGAATGAATGAAATTAATAGAGAGAGAAAGAAACAGTGAGAGAAAGAAAGAGAGAGAGAAAGAAAGAAGATGGATAGATGAGAAAGAAAGAATGAAAGAAATTAATAGAGAGAGAGAAAGAAACAGTGAGAGAAAGAAAGAAAGAAGGAAAGAAAGTGGTCGGATGTACAGATGAGGACAAAAGAATGAAAGAAAGAGAGAGAGAGAGAAAGAAGATGGATAGATGAGAAAGAAAGAATGAAAGAAATTAATAGAGAGAGAGAAAGAAACAGTGAGAGAAAGAAAGAAAGAAGGTAAGAGATTGGATGTATAGATGAGGACAAAAGAATGAAAGAAAGAAAGCGAGAGAGAGAG
>JAWDJE010000012.1:21656326-21658826 GCA_035047345.1 Bradypodion ventrale
GTATAGATGATGACGAAAGAATGAAAGAATGAAAGAGAGAGAAAGAAACAGTGAGAGAAAGAAAGAAAGAAGGAAAGAAAGAGGTTGGATGTATAGATGAGGTCAAAAGAATGAAAGAAAGAAAGAAAGAGAGAGAGAGAGAGAGAGAAGATGGATAGATGAGAAAGAAAGAATGAAAGAAATTAATAGAGAGAGAGAAAGAAAGAAAGAAAGAGGTTGGATGTATAGATGAGGACGAAAGAATGAAAAAAAGAAAGAGAGAGAGAGAGAGAGAAAGAAGATTGATAGATGAGAAAGAAAGAATGAAAGAAATTAATAGAGAGAGAGAGAGAAAGAAACAGTGAGAGAAAGAAAGAAAGAAAGAAGTTGGATGTATAGATGAGGACGAAAGAATGAAAAAAGTAAGAGAGAGAGAGAGAAAGAAAGAAGATGGATAGATGAGAAAGAAAGAATGAAAGACATTAATAGAGAGAGTGAAAGAAACAGTGAGAGAAAGAAAGAAAGAAAGAGGTTGGATGTATAGATGAGGACAAAAGAATGAAAGAAAGAGAGAGAGAGAAAGAAAGAAGATGGGTAGATGAGAAAGAAAGAATGAAAGAAATTAACAGAGAGAGAGAGAAAGAAACAGTGAGAGAAAGAAAGAAAGAAAGAAGGAAAGAAAGAGGTTGGATGTATAGATGAGGACAAAAGAATGAAATAAAGAAAGAGAGAGAGAGAGAGAGAAAGAAGATGGATAGATGAGAAAGAAATAATGAAAGAAATTAATAGAGAGAGAGAAAGAAACAGTGAGAGAAAGAAAGAAAGGTTGGATGTATAGATAAGGACGAAAGAATGAAAAAAGAAAGAGAGAGAGAGAGAGAAAGAAAGAAGATGGATAGGTGAGAAAGAAAGAATGAAAGAAATTAATAGAGAGAGAGAAAGAAAGAGGGAGAGAAAGAAAGAAAGAAAGAGTGAAAGAGAGAGAAAGAAAGATAGATAGATGAGAATGAAAGAATGAAAGAAATTAATAGAGAGAAAGAAACAGTGAGAGAAAGAAAGAAAGAAAGAAAGAGGTTGGATGTATAGATGAGGACGAAAGAATGAAAGAAAGAGAGAGAGAGAGAGAGAGAAAGTAAGAAGATGGATAGATGAGAAAGAAAGAATGAAAGAAATTAATAGAGAGAGAGAAAGAAACAGTGAAAGAAAGAAAGAAAGAAGGAAGGAAAGAATGAGGTTGGATGTATAGATGAGGACAAAAGAATGAAAGAAAGAGAGAGAGAGAGAGAGAGAGAAGATTGATAGATGAGAAAGAAAGAATGAAAGAAATTAATAGAGAGAGAGAAGGAAACAGTGAGAGAAAGAAAGAAAGAAAGAAGGAAAGAAAGAGGTTGGATGTATAGATGAGGACAAAAGAATGAAAGAAAGAAAGAGAGAGAGAGAGAGAAAGAAGATTGATAGATGAGAAAGAAAGAATGAAAGAAATTAATAAAGAGAGAAAGAAACAGTGAGAGAAAGAAAGAAAGAGGTTGGATGTATAGATGAGGATGAAAGAATGAAAGAAAGAAAGAGAGAGATAGAGAGATAGAAAGAAGATGGATAGATGAGAAAGAAAGAATGAAAGAAATTAATAGAGAGAGAGAAAGAAACAGTGAGAGAAAGAAAGAAAGAAAGAGGTTGGATGTATAGATGAGGACAAAAGAATGAAAGAAAGAGAGAGAAAGAAGATTGATAGATGAGAAAGAAAGAATGAAATAAATTAATAGAGAGAGTGAAAGAAACAGTGAGAGAAAGAAAGAAAGAAAGAGGTTGTATGTATAGATGAGGACGAAAGAATGAAAGAAAGAGAGAGAGAGAGAGAAAGAAAAAAGATGGATAGATGAGAAAGAAAGAATGAAAGAAATTAATAGAGAGAGAGAAAGAAACAGTGAGAGAAAGAAAGAAAGAAAGAAAGAGGTTGGATGTATAGCTGAGGACAAAAGAATGAAAGAAAGAAAGAGAGAGAGAAAGAAAGAAGATGGATAGATGAGAAAGAAAGAATGAAAGAAATTAATAGAGAGAGAAAGAAACAGTGAGAGAAAGAAAGAAAGAAAGAAGGAAAGAAAGAGGTTGGATGTATAGATGAGGACAAAAGAATGAAAGAAAGAGAGAGAAAGAAGATTGATAGATGAGAAAGAAAGAATGAAATAAATTAATAGAGAGAGTGAAAGAAACAGTGAGAGAAAGAAAGAAAGAAAGAGGTTGTATGTATAGATGAGGACGAAAGAATGAAAGAAAGAGAGAGAGAGAGAGAAAGAAAAAAGATGGATAGATGAGAAAGAAAGAATGAAAGAAATTAAATGAGAGAGCGAAAGAAACAGTGAGAGAAAGAAAGAAAGAAAGAGGTTGGATGTATAGATGAGGACAAAAGAATGAAAGAAAGAAAGAGAGAGAGAGAGAAAGAAGATGGATAGATGAGAATGAAAGAATGAAAGAAATTAATAGAGAGAGCGAAAGAAACAGTGAGAGAAAGAAAGAAAGAAAG